>JAJJWW010004498.1:0-76681 GCA_023531295.1 Papaver armeniacum
GAAAAATGGGTTTTCAAAAATATATAAAAGATGTGGGTTTTCAAAATATTTCGGAGGGTTTTGCCTTCCTACCATTCAACGTGTCGCAGGATTCTCTCTTCATTCCAACTGGACACATGTGTGACCCATAAAAAGTGTGTTTATTATTGAGAGCAATATCATAAAACCCTTTCTTGTGAGGCAGAGTCGAGACTTTCGATCACTCCGAACCCGAATTTTAGTCGAGAAGGGATGGTTATTTCTCTCTCAACTTTTAAGAATGAGATTGTGTTCATTTATGTGTCTAACTTCTTATGACTAGTGTGCAGAATCTCTATGTCTTCTTAGCGCGTTGGATACTATCATTACGGAGAACTAGTAAGTTGGAAAAATAGGTTTTGTGGGTAAATCTCTAGTAAACCCTCACGAGACTATAACTCGTCCACTAGGGACACCTAGGGGTTTAAAGGCTTGTTATTTATGCTAAAAGTGACCGTAGCCCGACGACACGGAGTTGTTGTATTTTATTGTTTTGTTTGATTTGCTCGAAGACTAGCAAAGTCTAAGTGTGGGGGAATCTGATAGGTGTAGAATACACCGTATTTACTATCTAGTAGTTACGCTTTCTTTGCTATTTTTCTTGTGAATTATGTACTTTACGCGTGTTTTTGAGTTATTAGGTACTCTGGAGTCGCACAGAGGAAAGGAAGAAGAGATTATCCAATTTGAGCAAAAAGGGCGAAATTGTCATCTCACAGGAAAGTGATATATGGAGCTGACCCGAGGTTAAGGGACAACTCTCTGTTAGGGAAGTATTGAAAGACAGCCAGCAAATGTTAAGGGGCTGCCAGCTGGGTAACCCTTATCAAGGTGACTGGACACTGGGTATAACCCTACTCCCATAACCCCTTATCTTCCAGACCAGGGTGGCTTTATCTACTTTCATTTTTCCTACACAAGACCTAAAGTTCAGTGAGAAATTAATTTCTCATTATTTTCATTTTCCTCTTCAACCTGAAACTGAGAGAGATCGAGAGGATTGATTTGAACCTGAGAAAGATGGAAGATGGGTTAGGGTTTTATTCAACAGGGGAGATAGGATGTTGGTGGTTTGTAATGTGTGAGATGCTGAGAGAAGATCGATTCTGGTGGTTGAATTGATGGAACTGGAACAGATTCAAGATGGGTTATTGTTGATGCTCGCCTGTTGCTGGGAAGAAGATGGAGAAATTCAAAAGCATGATGTACAAAGGTTTTGAAGGTATGGGTTTGAGTTAATTTCAATTGAATCTAGGGTCTGTTCTTGATAGGGAAGAAATTGAACCTAGGGTTTGTTGTTAAGAACAAGATGAGGTTTGTTGGAATAAATTCAATGGATATTGCATACGGGTCTCGGGTGGCATTGAGAGATGATCTTTTGTGGTTGCTAAGATAAATAAGAAGATGTTGCTAATGGAATTGTTAGGTGATGCAAGAATGGATAGGTTATTGCAGCCGAAGGGGTCTGAGATGAGTTTGAACGACTGGTTGTATTGTTGCTGCTGATATATGGAGGAGGTTCATGGAAGACTGTGGCCTGGAATTGAACTTGCAGGGAATGAAAGTGTGGCACTCAGGAGGAATGGCTCAATGTTAAAATAGGAAGCTGTTGTATGCGAAGGGTGTAGCTCAAATTACAGGCTGAATTGGTTCGATTCGGAGAAGATATGGCGAGTTCTTGAGCTGAATTACAACTGTAATAGGTTGCTGCTACAACCAAACTGATGGATTGTTTTACAATGGGTTTTGAGATATTTGAGCAAGAAAAGAACAAGACAGGGAAGCTTGATGTTTGGTGGTGTTGGCTGAAGCCTGGAGTTGATTTGTGAACTGGGTTCAAACTTGCGGCAGTGTCTGGAAGTTCAGTTGAGAAGACAAGGAGTTATGGGGACTCTATCAGTCAGATTGAGTTGTTGAGAACCGAGACCGGGTAATGGGAGTACTGCAGGTGATGGACTTGAGCAGAGAGGCTGGTGTGTGTATTACGAAGCTACAAAAGGTCAATATGAGTTCGGGTAGAGATTGTGATGGAAATGAGTATGAGATATGGTTGTAAGCACTTTGGTATTTGAGAATGTCTTTGTGTTATGATCTTGAAATTGCAAAGAGTAATGATTGGTGACTATAATGGAAGAATGTGCGGTGATGGTGTTTACCACAACCGAAATGTAGGCAAGGATTGTGGATGATGGGGTTTGAATCTGTTTCATCAAGGAGAACATGGATCGGGTGCTATTGGTAGCTGTGTTTCAAGATAAGGAGGAGATACTGGTGCTGCTAATGTTGAGTGATTGCAGTGCAGGTGGCAGTGGTGTTAGAAGATGGAGTTGCACTGGAGCTCCTAAGCAAGGTCAGTGTTGTGCAGTGGGAATGATGAAGTTGTAGAGTGGCCGTTGCAGAATGGATGCTGCTAATGGTGTTTCGATTGACACAGAGATGGAGCTGAGATTGCAAAACCGGTGATATGAGACTCGCATTCTGCCGAGAGAATGTACGAACCGCAGTGCGGGTGATGCCGCAATAGAGTGGTTGAGAATCGGTGGCATGTTATTACGATTAACGATGGTGTTTCTTTGCTATGATGTTGAGATGGTGAAGGGGCATCATGAAGTCGTGGATTTGAGCTAGGAAATGAGGGAATGGAAGATTGCAGAGATGTTTTGATGTGGCTGAATTGGATGACGCCGCAAGAGAATTGCAAAGTTGTGAAGTTATGCACGCAGAATCCGCAGGATGGTGCTATTTTGGGAATGGCTTGTGCAAAATGGTTCGGGCCCGGCAACTCGGCCCATTGCAGACAAGATGACACTGACGGGTGCTAACTCAGTCCGATTAGACCTAGCCGACATCACTGAGTTGATTCATTGGCTCGGTGTGACTCAGCTGATTTCCCGAGTTGAATCGTTTGACTCTAGTTGACCGGTGACCGGGCGGACTTTTTGAGTTCTCCGGCGACCTTCCGACCAAGTTAGGCCACAATACCATATTTCCGGCGACCACTTTTGGGTCATATTTTCTACATGGGTTTCTCTCTCTTATGGGCTTGGTAGATTTTCATCTAATGGACTTTGAAGACTAGACCTAATTTTAGAAGTTGGAGAAAAGCTATAAAGGGAAGGTCTTTTACAACTTATGGGATATCTTATTCTTGGAATTTTGGAGAGCCACTTTGTTTACGCTTCTAGGGTTTGCTTTTGTTCATCTTCTTCTTCTTTTCAATTATTATTATTATGATGAACTCAAAAGCTATGAGTAGCTAAACATCTTATTGGTTATGGGATAAAAGTTGATTTCTCAACATGCTTTTGATTCAATGAATTAGTTTTGTCTCATTAATTATTGTTTGTGATTCACAATTAATAGTGTTATAAGATTTGAAAACTTGTTAGGTTGAGTCCGGAATCAATCCGATTTGTGTTCATCTCTAGAGCTATATTAGGGTTTTCAATACGAAAAAGTTGTTTATCCCTGATTCTAAGTAGCATAATTGTGGGTAGTGCTTGTAGTGATATATCCTACTAGTCACAAGTGAATCATAACTTTTGTTAAAACGTTTAGTGCTTTTACACATTCGTTTGCATTGATGAGTCTTATTCCATAAAACTTAATGCTTGTAGGGAGTTAAACTTAATTGTGCTTTTACACTTTAGGTTGCTTTCTAGGAAGAATTCACATATGCATCTTTTAATGTGGTTGTGATGAAAACAGGGAATTAACGGGTTATACTTGCGATCAAGGTATCCTAGGACTTTTAATAAATACGAGATTAAAATACCAATTCTAATCATTGATGATAATACATGTTTGTGAATGATACTATCCCGTGACCAATATCTTCTCCTTATTGATTTCTCAAATTACTTACTTTGCTTTCAATTACTTTTATTTGCTTAAATACAACAAACATTCCCCGTGGTTACTTAGAAACTAAAATTTTATAACAACGAAAGCCTCTCTGTGGATACGAACTCTTTCTTATCGCATACTATATTTATATCTAGTTGATTGAGAAAGTGAAATTATATTTGACGGATTGACAACCGACCAATATGCCGGCTACACCTACTGTCAAAGAACCATTGAAAGGGAGGGGTTGACTTCAAGGCTAAAATTCCCAGGCTGACATTACTTTTCCATGTATTAGGATATCTTGTCATGCCTTTTGTAAGTCTATAAATGTTGAGCTTTCTTATCAAAACATTGGCACCTTTTAACTTTTGTATAAAGAGCTTATAAGTATGTTATAATGGTTGAATGAACCACAAAACATACAAGAATCTACAAAAGTGGTGTGAACGCCATTAGATCCTTTCGATGAAATCTGAGTCACATCAGGTTTAACAAAGCCGAGACTTCATTTATCACCTAATTGACGACAATTTATTAAACAAGAATCAAGAGAATCATGACATATATTCTTCAAAGAGTTAGATATTTCTTTTTCAGATTTCAAATCCCCATGGGTTTTTGCTAATGTGTCATTTGATTCAGCTAGACTGGCGATATAATCTTCATTAAGACGAATTTGAACATCCAACTTCTTTTGAAAAGCCTCTTCTCTTTTAGATCCTTTTAGAAGATCAGAATTCTTCATGTATAGTTCACAATGAAGTCCATCAATTTTCTTTATCAGTAGTTGTTTCTCATGACAAAGATTATCAATGAATTTAGCCAAATCAATATTCAAATCAACATCGATGGTTTCTAGAACACACTCGGGATCCGTTAACTGATTGCTCCTATCAAAGCAAGAGATCTTCACGTCGGTTGTGACACCGTTAGTGCACGAACCTACTTTACTACTAATTAAAAATGCGGGGGATACCAAATACCCCCAATTTTTTCGCCTTTGATAGGAGTATTCACTTATGTTGTACTTTTAACAATCAAAAGACACAGAAAAGTAAAAAGCACACACACAAGAATTTTGTTAACGAGGAAACTGCAATAGCAGAAAAACCCCGGGATCTCGTCCATATTTGAATACCACATTGTATTAAGCCGCTACATGCACTAGCCTACTATCATACTTCGGACTGGAATATAGTTGAGACTGAACCCACCCTCTAAGTGATTCAGTTACAGTCGCGCTCTTTATGTCTCTTGAACCTCAAAGGGTTCTACGCACTTGATTCCCTTAGTTTGTTTCCTTTACAGCCTAAGAGTTGCTTTATCTGAAATGAAGACATTTGATACCAATCTGCCTCTAACAGGTAAGCATATTTGATTTCCATTTAGGTCAAAGATGAAGGTGAGGAAATCTATTTGCAATAGACAAAGCTAGCAAACCTAATAATCCGGAACACTTACATTCACTAAGATGAGAAACCTAGATCTTTTTTTACCACCTCTCAAGAACAATCTTCAAAAGATCTGAAAAAGCGTGGGTACAACAACCATACCCAACAATTCGTTTCGCAATCTGAATAGACAAACTCCAGTATACTTTCAAGAGAATCAACTAGACAGTTAGACTCAATCTAGAGAAAAGTATCAAAGAGTTTTTGTATCTCTATCTCTCAATTCAATCTGCAATCAGCAAATAGAAATTTGCGAGCCCGATTGAATATAAGAGAAATAACTTGAACGGTACCAAAGACCAATGTTCAAGGATCAATCAATTTCAATCAAAAACCAAAGGTTGGATTTACCAATTGATCGATTCAACGCACAACTTGTGATATTTCAATTATATAACAAAATATAATGCGGAAAAGAAATAACACAGACACCAGAAGTTTTGTTAACGAGGAAACCGCAAATGCAGAAAAACCCCGTGACCTAGTCCAGATTTGAACACCACATTGTATTAAGCTGCTACAGACACTAGCCTACTACCAATGAACTTCGGACTGGACTGTAGTTGAACCCTAATGAATCTCACACTGATTCAAGGTACAGTTGCGCTCCTTACGTCTCTGATCCCGCTTGGATACTACGCACTTGATTCCTGTTGATGGTGGATTTTTGGCAAAGGCTAAAATCGTAAAACCATAATCTTACATATTCCTAATCCAGCAATCAGATGAGTATTGATGCTCATGTCTTTCATTAAAGCATGAAAACTCATGCCACAAGAACCTCTGACTGAGTATATTGCCTCTCAGAGCATACATGAATATGCAGTCTCTCAACTGAGACAACGGCAGATTTCATGAATACTGAGCAATTTCAGTAATCACTTTTACATAGAATCAAACTATTGGATGGCTCCTAGACAGCTTGCCTGCTAGTATAGAGCGATAACGTCTTCAGGATGTAACAATCTTTTCCCTGACTATATAAAAGGAATATGATGCTTCAACAAGCTCATATCGCTCAATTCTTGAATAATTAATGCTTCTAGACGACGTTCTAGTATAGAGCCATCAATTAATTATTTCTAGTCACTAGATTCATTAACTGAATTCCTAGAAAATATTTTACGTTCTTTATAATATTTCATTACTTCAATTCATGGCTCTTCCCAGCAGAATTCCATGGGTTAGTAATAAATATTCAACGTACGGCATCTGAGCCGCTATCGAGTATGCCCCAACCAAAATGGTGCAAGTGTACTCACCAATAATGCACTAACGAGCACTTGAATACAGGAACGAGCATTCAAAAATACGAAGGAACGATGAACCTATGCAAAATAGGAAGAAAATAATAATAATAAAATACTAAGGCGCTAGGGGACTGGGCCCACCGGCCGGCCAGTCATGTCGTGGCCAGTCCCACGCCTAGTTCTTTATTTTATCATTTTTCCTTTATCTCATGAAAATTCCTTCATTTGAACAAAACTCCTTCGTTTTAAGGAAACTCCTCAGTTTCATGGTGTTTCCAATGTATCAAGGAAATAATATAAAATTAGGAAAAGTATCTCGGAACCGGGTTCACTAGCCGGCCGGTCATGCCCTAGTTATGTCCGGTCCCACACCTTATTATTTTATTATTATTATTTCCTTCATCCCATGAAATTCCTCAATTCATCATATTTCCTTCATACCAAGGAAAGGATATAAAATTAGGGAAGGTTCACGGGACCGGGCTACTAGCCGGCCGACCATGCCCTAGCCATGGCCTGTCCCACACGCCCCTTATTTTATTATTATTATTTTTTTTTTATTATTATTATTATTATTATGAAAAGGGCGCCGCAAGGCATTTATTATAACTCAATATCAAAATCGACATTACAGGAGATGGTGGGCAACCTAGCAACAAGCTGGGCGCTGACACCTTTTTGAAGGGTTCTTGGCATTGCTTATTCCAAGTGGAAAAGAGTTTATGGAAACCCTAAAAGAAGCAATGGCCGTAGCAAGCATCCAAATGCAGCAAACAATAAACAATGAGGAGAAAGGGAGGTGTATGCTTGGAAATCACGGACGATGGAATGGCTTGATTCTGGTTTTCAATCACCAGGAAAAACCCATCGCCGATCGCCGGAGAACTTCTCTCTCCTAAGGGTTTACTATTATTATTATTATTATTATTTTTTTTTTTTTTTTTATTATAAAAATATTATTATTATTATTATCAAAAATAAGGTACAATGTCAATAGAGGGCAACCTAGCTACAAGTTGAGCCCCTACACCTTTTTGAATTGAAATACCTAATCTATAAAAAAGAAAATTACCTATTTTGTAATTGAGATCGTAATTAGCTATACAATTTCTCAACCTCTTCAAAAGAAACACCATGTCTTCACTAAGTTCGCCTAAAGTAGAGAAAGCAAGAACGCCAAAACCAAACCCATGAGTAGACACCTTATCCAAATATTTCGCCCTCTTGCGTGAAATAGCATTAGAAATGGCGACACCCGGAACGAAAGTTCGACCATTATTATTATTATTATTATTATTATGGAAGGGAGACAACAAGGCTTTTATTAAGAAAAACAAAAATGAATTCACAAAGATTTGGCTGGGAGCCGCGCAACAAGTTGCGCCCCAATGCCTTTCTGAATAATAATACCTAGCCTATGAAAAAGAGAACTGCCTAAAGTATTGTTAACATCATGAGCCGCCATGCAATTATTATTATTATTATTATTATTATTATTATTATTATTATTTTATTATTATTATTTTATTATTATTATTATTATTATTATTATTATTATTATTATTGAGAATCAAAATAAATATTACAAGAGATGGTGGGTAACCTAGCAACAAGCTGGGCACCAACACCTTTCTGAATAACGACCCCTAGCCTATGAAAAAGAGAATTGCCTATCTTAAAATTAGCATCGTGCCTTGCCGTGCAATTTCTTAATCTCTTCAGAAAAATTAGAAAATCCGCACCAAGTTCACCAAAAGTGGAGAAGACCAACACACCAAACCCATATCCGAGTGAAGTACAAACGTCCAAGTATTTTTTGTTCTTACGAGCGGTTGCAGCAGAGATTGCATGACCTGGTATGAAGCTATGAGTTTTAGCACTAGTGAAAGGAGAGACCCATGTGACATCAAGACAGACATCTCTACCATTTTCCCGATTATAAACCATGATGTCTGCTGGCCTAAATTCCTTATTGTTGATGACGCCCAAAGAAACCTCTTTCCTAACTACAATGCCGGCTCTATAGCACATGTCTGCCAAAATATCTTTTACTAAATCATGTCTGAACTTAAGCCCAACCTCACTAGCACAGTGGATAGCGTGGTCACCAAAGATATCCATAAGCTTGCCACAACAAGAACATTTACTATCTTCCGCAAAAAGGGGTATAGCCAAACGGTATTGTAAGACGGAGCTAAACTGCCTAGAGCCAACCGCCCGATAAAGACCAGGTATAGGTATCGCCTTAAGGAAATCCATCGCATCTTCAGATCTATTGCATTGCCAAACAGCAATCTCACGTGCAGATAAAGAGAAACTAGAGGTTACCTTCTCCCGGATAGCACCAAAGTAGATAGCCGCCAAAGACTTCATGTATTGGGGGGGCAGCATCATTAATGTTGAAATCAGGAAGGGGAATCCCACAAGCTTGCGTGAAATTGTGGATCGCACTGTGAAAACCCAAGTCATCTAGTACCGGCAATCCCAAAATAGTTTTCTGCAAGTGTTGAGTCTGCGCCTGAGAAGCAAGGTAACAGTATTGCATAGTATCAGACATAGTGAGAATACCCAAACCCCCATCTCTGATGGGAAGAGTGGCTAGTCGTTGCTGAACTAAGCCAAAACCCGCTCCATCTCCGACTACGAGACGACGAAGATACTGCATAAGATATTCATCAAAACACGCGGCAGCATTCTGAAGTGTCTCGGGACAAGTGGTACGTAGGGCGAAATACAACCTCGATACCCAAAGTGCAACCGCGTAAAAGGTAAGTTCACTTTGAGGATCATGCAAAGACCTGAATTTTTCCATGAGTGAATGGTTTTATCAACCCTATTCATCACCACTTTTTGCAGAAACTTGCATCTAAGCCGACCGGTCCACCAAGCAGTTTAACACCATCCTTTGGCTTACCTATATTCACCGGAAAGGCATTATCGGCATCTCTTCTCAAGTCATAAGAAGGCCAAAATAATTCTGTCTTCTAAATATTCGGATGCAACCCGTAGCCTGGTCCATCCTCCTGAAGAATTTTCAAAGCTTTTGACACTTCCATAGTATCACCTGCGATTGTGCCATCGTCTAGATACCAAGCATGGAAATCTAGATTGCAATTGGCAGCAATCTTCTCGACAAGCGGGTGCAACGCTAAAGCAAAAAGTAAGGGACCGAGAGGCTCGCCTTGCTGAACACCTTGTGTCGAGGAGAGAACATGTTCTCGATAATATAACCTGGCCGGCTTCATATAGCAGAATTCAACCCATTTGGAAATGCTAGGACAGTGTGCTCGTACCTCGCGAATAATAGTGGAGCGATCAACAAGGTTGAATGCGTTCGAAAAATCTATTAACAACATAGATTTTGTGTTATCCGAACCATGCAGCTCAAGTAACCTGTTCGCGGAGTGTAGAATCCCCTCCCCACCGCAAGGAATGCCAACGCCATATTGGTGGTTACCAAGATAGGAGTTCAATTCTTTACAAAAGACTCACGCCAACTTAGAACACAGTCTGCGCCATATGGTACCTACCGCGATAGGTCTTAAACCTCCACCAGGTTTGAGTAGCGGGGTTAGGGGTGCGCTAGCCACGAAATCTCCAAGGATGGCTGGGCATTTCCCAGCGAGCCACAGATTCACCACACCGGTAATCGATAACAACAGATCCTCAGCAATTGCCGCTCCAGCACCGCTCATAGCGTCAAGTAAGTGCTGAGCTCGGAGACCATCTCTGCCACAAGACGTCCCCTTTGGAAAGCTCTTAAGAGCTACAAGAACATCTTTAGCATCCACTGACAGGGCTGATGAAGTAGCGTCTGTAGGTATAAGTGGAGGCCGAGCAAAGGGATGCTTTTGCTGCAGTTCGAATAATGTATCCGGTGTTGGTGGAGCAACGCCGTTAGACGAGAGAATACGTATTGCTATGGTATAGTGGCCATAACTCAACTTCCTTATACATGCCACTAAATGCTTGTTTGTCTTCTTTTTGCTGGGAGCGCGATGTTTAGGAGTTTTATTAGTCAGACCAAGCAATTGTTGCACCAGATCGAAACAGCCTGTAGGTTCCTTCCAGGACAACAATGCTTTGTTGATTGTAGCAGACTGTAACTTCCGTCTGTTCCCCGAGCGCTCCTCACTTGAACTCTGAGGCTCATAAAGGTTTAGAGTGAAAATCGGCAGTAGAAGCAGACATATCCAGGCCGTAAGGTTCATGGGATTTGCAAGAACAAAATCTACAGCAGATTTCATGGTGCGTGAGAAGTGAAGCCTGCAGTGCGGAGGTATACTAACAGTTGTTGATTTGTCTCTGCAGCATCTGGTTGAGCAGGTCTACCGTAAGCCCTGTAACTTCAATATTATCAGCTGCAGTTTCAATAGTATCAGCTGCAGTTTCAGCACTGCCAGGTGCGCATGTCACAGCATTATCAGCTGCAACCGGTGTCGTCCTGAGTGGCTTCGCAACCCCGTGGATAAGAAAATATGCACTAATTCCATTAAACGGTCCTGGAATAACATCTGCAGGGTGAGCTTTGGAACATGCCATTTTCCATGTGTGTGTAGTCATACACTTAGTGCATAACCACCACTGTAAGGCACCCAGAACATCCTCCCAAGCAGCAAAGCAGCTCTCAATGTTCTGTATTCTCTCCTTGCAAATGTTTCTGGCATTCTCAGTGGGGAGGTGCTGATCCTTCAGGTGTCTTGTCAACCCACTTCTGGAATATCCCAACCCCCCAGTACCTCCTTGACAGCCATCAAAGGTAGCAAATGGGCAAGGAAACTTACCATTCTGCGAAGATGAAGCCGCCGAAGTTTGGGAGTCAGGGTCGTCATGAGTATGGATTTCTGAAGAAGCTGATGATCGTGTTCTAGGCATTGTATGTTCAACCCTGAGTCCGTGAAAAACCAGACAACCCTAGAAAGACAATAGTCGCAACTTCCATCCCTGAATGCAACCCAAACAATAAACAGAGAGGAGATGAAGATGTTTGCTTTGAATCACGGACAGAAGGAAAGAGGGATTCAAGTTTTCAATCGCCGGAAAACCCCCTTCACGATCGCCTGAGTCTCTCTCTCCTCTAGGGTTATTATTATTATTGTTATTATTATTATTATAAGATTGCCTCCAGGGCTTTTATTATTATTATTATTATTATTATTATTATTATTATTATTATTATTATTATTATTATTATTATTATTTATAAAAGGGAGCCACTGCGGCATTTATTAATAAAACAAATAGTGTTTTACACATGCACAGTTGGAAGTCTAGCAACAAGCTGAGCTCCAACTGCTTTTTGAATAGCTAGCCCTATTCTATGAAAAAGAGAACTACCCACTTTATAATTAGCATCGTGACTTGCAAGGCAGTTCTTCAGTCTCTTCAGAAACACAAATGTATCTTCGCTTAATTCACCCAAGGTGGTGAAGGCCAACACACCGAAGCCATATCCATGAGCGGTACAAATGTCCAAGTATTTGTTGCGTTTGCGTGTAATAGCAGCAGCGATAGCATATCCAGGTATGAAGGTGCGGGTGGCAGCACTAGTGAAAGGAGAGACACCTGTGACGTCAAAACAAATGTCACGTCCGTTTTCCCAGTTGTACACAAGGATATCTGCTGGATTCAAGCCGGTGCCATGTGCGGACGAAACCCCAAAGATATTTCTTTCCTAGCTGCGACTCCGGCTTTATAACAAATATCGGCAAAGACATCTCGGACCATATCATGGCGGAATTTGAGTCCAACTTCTTAGCACAATGGAGTGCATGGTCACCGTAGATGTCCATGGGTTGGTCACAAACGGTGCACAAGGTATCAGCTTCAAAGAAAGGAATGCCTAGCCTGTACTTGAGTATAGCACGGAATTGTCTCGGCCCAACAGACTGATTTAGCCCAGAGATAGGTATCGCTTTTAAAAAATCTAAGGCATGGTCCATTTTGTTGCTCTGCCATAGATATGCTTCTCGGTCTGACAATGAAAACTGCAAAGGTAACTCCCTCTTGACAACCTCGAAGAATCTAACTGCCAGTAAGTTCATAGGATGGGGGCAGTTTCTGTAAGGTTGAAAAAGGCGGGTGACAACTTGCAGGCTTGTGAATAGACCTGTAGAGCATGTTGAAAGCTGGGGCTGGTATCTGTAGCTGGTGGAAGGTTCAAAATAGATGCTTGCAGCAGCTGTGTTTGTAAACAAGAAGCCAAAAAGCTGTACTTACTTGTGTCTGCCATCGTATAAACACCTAAGCCTCCATCTCTAATGGGGAATGTTGCAAAACGCTGCTGAACAGAAGAAACCAGCACTGTCGCTTTGTGATTAGTCTTTGTAGATACTGCAATAGATGTTGATCGAAACGTGTTGTGGCCGCCTGTAAGTTTATGGGGTTTGTAGTGCGCATTATAAAGTAAAGACGTGAGACTCCTGTACAGTTGCAAAGGAGCAGGAGTTCACTCTGTGGATCCTTTAAACTTTTGACGGCGTTCATCAGATGGATAGTTTTATCAACGCGGTTCATAACTATCTCATTGCAGTATTGGTGATCTAGACTCACAGGGCCGCCTAGCAACTTAACACCCAAAGCAGGCCTGCTGACGTCTCTTGGGAATACACCATCTTCTAAGCACCGGGGATCAGGGGATGGCCAAAAGATCTCCGTTTTATTGATGTTGAGGTGTAAACCACGGGATGATCCTTCGGCCTGTATAATACTTAGGGCCTTAGCGACTTCTAATGTATCACCGATGATGGTGTCGTCATCCAGATACCATGCATGGAGTTGCAGCTTACACTGAGTGGCGATCTTGTTCACTAAAGGGTGCAGAATCAATGAAAATAATAGGGGCCCTAAAGGGTCACCCTGTTGTACTCCTTTGGCAGATGAGAGAATAAACTCATTGTAGTATAATCTTGCTGGTTTAGAGTAGCAGAATTCGACCCATTTAGAAATACTAGGACATCTGATTCTTACCTCAGCAAGCAATGTGGTGCGATCCACTAGATTGAAGGCATTTGTGAAATCTACCAGTAACATGGTTAAGTTATTATGATCACCTTTCAGCTCTATCAATCTGTTAACCGAATGTAAGATACCCTCAGCTCCGCACGGAACACCAACTCCGAATTGGTGATTGCCTAAGTAATCATTCATCTCCTTATTCACTGATGTAGCGGCAAGTTTCGAGCATAACCGTCTCCATATCGTACCAACAGCGATCGGTCTTAAGCCTCCTCCCGGTTTGAGTAACAGGGTTAACGGAGCGCTGGCAACATATTCACCTAAGACGGATGGACACTTACCAGCTAACCATAGGTTCACAACTCTAGTAATTGACTCCAAAAGATCCTCGGAAACGGCTGCAGCAGCGCCACTCATAGCATCGAGCAAGTGTTGTGCCCTGAGTCCATCTCGACCACAGGAGGTGCCCTTAGGAAAACTCATGGAAACTCCTTCACTTTAAGGAAACTCCTTTATTTCAACAAACTCTTTGATTTCATGATATTTCCTTCAAATCATGAAAATAATATTAGGAAAAGTGCCATGGGACCGGGATTATTGGCCGGCCGGCCATGCCTTAGCCATAGCCGGTCCCACACTTCATGATTCCTTGTTTTATTATTATTATTTCCTTCATCTTATGAAGTTTCCTCAGTTTGAGCAAAAAACCCGATTTCTTCATATTTTCTCAAATGTTGCTAAAACGCGCATCAGAAAATATCAAAATTCTCAGGACTGAGACACAAAAACTTTGGTGACATGGGCATATTACCCTGACCGACCAAGGTTGGCCTTTTGGCTTGCAAGAAGCCGGTTGCATATATTTTGTTAGAGCATAGCTCGGTTGAACCCACGAAGCGTTGGTATGTAAAGTTTGGTTGTCACATTTTAGTTAATCAAAACTCATGTTAAGAGTCGCTTGATTATGTACAGGAGTCAACTTTGTATAGGTTAGCTTGAAAGTATTAGGATATGAGACTTTACAAGTATTGCGAAGACTTGAAGATGTGAAGAAGCAAGGAGCTACAACGACAACAATCATCCTTCCACTTGAGGTTAGTGATATTTGACTTGAACTATTTCATTCCCTAACGTATCTTTCAAGTCGTGCATATTGGAAAAAAAAACTGCGAAGCACATTTGAACTCTAGATAGACATAGTATTAAGGAATACAATACGAGGTTTATTGCTTAACCATTAAACTTTGTAGATAAGACATCACCATAATCATTTGAATTCTATTGTGATTATGTATGGGTATGAGGTGAGGATTTCATCCTAGGGAACAATGTTTTACATGTGTTCTAAGGAAGTAATTTCATAAACTTGTTTGTGAATCAAAAAGGAAATCGCCAGGCGTTATTGGTTTTGTTATCCATTGCATATCTTATGAACAACCAATATGTGTGATTGAGTATAACCGTTCACGACTTGTTGTGTTCTTGATAGAACTATTCAGAAAGGCCTAACTTATGTATTGGTATGACTTTTATTAGTAAAACCGATCTTAAGTAATCACCTGAGATGGTATGATCGGGTTTGTGATTTTCTGTCTGACCAAATATGGGAAAGGGGAACCGATCCTAGTAAGAGGTGCAATACATCACAAAGGGGAACCGATCCTTGTATGAGGTGCAGCAAGGTTTATAGCAGAAAGGGGAACCGATCCTATGAACATGTGCAACACGTTTTTAGGCAAAAGGGATCCGATCATATGGACATGTGCAACACATATAAGTTAGATACCATATATATGTGGGGAACCGATCCTTGTATCTAGTCAACAGAATTTTGTAAAGCTAGTGTGAATATGCACAGTACTCACATGGAAGGTAGAACCGAAACTTGTTTTGGTAGAACCGTTAAACCCATGATTGTGATTGAATATTATTTGATCAATCGCATAGTTCTTGAAAGTCAGATGGACCAATTCTAAACTTGTTTGGAAGTGTGGCAAATCGGTTTCAAGGTTGTAAGTGTGAAAGAGAACTTACAAAGTTAAGATGTCGACATACTTTGAACAAGTGCCATGAATGTTTATTTCTTTAATTGTTCAAAGTTATTCCTTAATATCTAAGGGAAGAGAATCCCAAGATCGAAACATAAATAAGTTAAGAATCTTTTAATTAAGGTATTTAACTTCATTTTGTAGGGAAATAAGAATTAGTAATGTGCATTTACTAATTAGAGATTTTCCGAGAGATTTCGATCATTATTTTTGTACAGAGCATTTCCAGGAATTATGGAAACCGAATTTGTGCTTTAATGAATATCTTGAGAATATTTTCGGTTTTGGAAATTCCTTGGTGTCCAAACTTCCTTGTTATAAATACTTGAAGTTTGCCTTTCTAGCAAACTAATCATTCGTAACAACAGACTTCCTCTTTGTTGTGTTGTTACTAGTGTAGTCGCCTATTCGGAGAGGAGAGTAACCTAATTAGGTGAAATCTCTTACAGCCGCTCAGTTTAAAGTCTTCTTTGGGATTGAGAAGCTCTACGAGTACCGTTGGTGGGAAACTAGATAATTGCGGTTTATCTTTTGTTTTCTTTGATTTGATTGACTAACGGTGGTTGAACTTTGATTGCACCTAGTTTGTTTATGCTTGAGAATCTTCTCTTCTGATATAAGATTCACTCAAACTAGTTCGAGAGTTTGACGGGGATCTTTAGACTTTTGTTAGTTCTAAAGACGATCTTGTGATAATCCATTGTTAACAGACTCCGTTCTGTGCGTGATTGATCACAAGAGATTCAAGTGATTGTGTGCAGGTGTGCAGGTGTTTATTGAAGATCTTAGAAGATATTGAAGATTTCTGATTTGTGGGTTCATAATCTTTGGTGTGGACAATACTTGTTTCGGTAAAAGAGGATCCAATTAATAATCGGTTTATCTTTGTGATATATTGGATTGATTAATTGAGTAGATCGGCATCAACACAATTCTTTGGATTAATAGTGTTGTTGGCTTAATCTTAAACGATTACTTCGGTAATTGAACATAATATAGATCCAAGGACCTGACGAAGGAGTTTATGTTAATATAAACGGAAGAGCCTTTGTCCAACTCATATCACTTGGTTGAATATAGTTGATACCAAACAGATTTGTTGTTCCTTTACTGTTTGTAATACGAACCAAAGGAATTATTCCAAGTACGTGACTAAGGTAGGAGGCGTGGGAATACAGACGAAACTAGGTGAACTATAGGTTTAGTTGCTTGGTCTCAACTATACGAAGTTAGGTGTGATTTTGTGTAGCGGCTTAATCCTGAGAGTATTCAATTCTGGACAAGGTCCCAGGGTTTTTCTGCATTTGCGGTTTCCTCGTTAACAAAATCATGCTGTGTCATTTACTTTATATTTCCGCATTATAATTGTTTTATTATAATTAAAGTAAATTACACAAATGTTAATTCCTATTTACTTGATAAGTGAATCCTACTGTGTTTGGTTAAGTCCGAACCTTTTTATCAAGTAACATACTTCGTTGTTGTATTGTCTCGATCTCGTATCCATAGACGATCACACGAGGTGTGAACCGATTAGTTGTATTGTCTCGACTCAGTCCATAGACAATCACTTTCGGAGAAAATACTTATAGGTAGGAAAAGTTTTAGCTTGAGGTATATTTGGGTACCCTCTCCTTTTCACATTTTCACCATTTTGACCTAATTTGTTCACATTAGGTTTAAACTCTTCCAAACAACTTGGAATTTCATCAAACGATCGTCAGTCGATCCCACGACCAACCAGGGCCGGTTCGATGACCCCTTGGTCGGTCCCTCATTTTTTCATAATAAAGTTTTATTATCTAACGCTCAGACGAGCACTATTTTAATAAATGATTAAACCAGCATTTAATCATCCTTTCACCAACTTGTCTTCAAGAGACTTTGGTATTTGCTCACTCGAGCATCTGGGCGCTACATGGTCGACCCATCATCCCATGTATTCGGTCCCTCCTTCACTCCGTGGTTGATTTTCAATAAATCATCAATTAATCAGCAATTAATCGAAATTAGGGTTTCGAATCCAAGGTTCATAATTCCAGATTCAAGCACTAATAATTTTATGTTGATCCCGTAATCAACACTTTAAGTATTATACTTGGTTCAATTGGCAGTATTTTAAATTAATATTTTATTTGGTCCTGCTACCAATAATTCATCAAACGAGCAACAATTGCTCAGACTAAGGAATATTGGTTCAACTATCAATATCCAACAATTCATCAAATGAACAATATTTGTTCACCTTAACTATCAACATTTATTCGAAAATTGTACCTCTGTCTCAACAGACACATTTGATTCATGGGTCCTAGAATATTTGCAAATCATGTTCAACTCAGCAATACAAAGACTCATCGTCTCATCAAGTCAACAACTGACTAACTAAAATCATGAGACATCAATCGTGTCACATGGGGGGGGGATATCAACTAGGGTTTTGATCTGGCGGTCTACGGCACGTGTGTTCATACACACGATGAGAATGTGAGCAAGTTTTACAAGAAGTTAGAGGAGTTAGCAAAGTAGTGGGGTGGAAAATCAACCAAGTCTCCGCACGATGAGCAACTGGTTTTAACACGATTTCCACTTCCCCACTCTTTGACTACAGCAACTGTCACACTTCATTGGATCAAGGTGTCTACAATTCTTACAGTATAAATAAGTCTCTGAATCATGATTGAAATAACAGACAACAAGAGATTAAGAACTCGACATCTGAGCAATTACTCTCAACAGAGCAAAATTTAATCAATCAGGACTTATCTTATTTTCTTCACACAGAATACACAACACACCTATAATCTTCGATCACCATTAATCTCACACATTTCTCAGCTTCCCTCCTACAGATCAACCCATCCTCTCTTATGACCGAATCGACTCTGGAACGACCATTGTCTTGGTTTAGGCCGGAGTCTTACAGATTGATCTCTCGAATTCAAGTACTCCCTTCTTGCAGTGCATCTGTGTGAGGTTAAGCAGTTTGCTCGATTCAAAAAGTCTCCTCCGCACGGTCGTCTCCTCAATTCCGTAAAAACTAGCACATCGTTTTGCCCCATCTACAGATTGGCGACCACAGTGGGAGATTAATCTCGGTTGCAATCTCAATTTATCAAGATGGTCAGTTTTAGGCCTGGTTCAGTTACCAATCCGGGTTCAACACCCAACTCTAACATTGTAAGTTCTAGTGGTATTGCCACTGCAAGTACTATTCCTCTCAACGTTGCAGGCTCTAGTGGTACCGCTAACACCACTTCTCCGGCCAGCAATGTCATACCACATGTTATTACTACTCCTTCGAGTGCTGGTACTCCGGTGATCACTCCTGTCAATACAGCAAGCAATGCTACCGGCACTATCAACAATCCACCTCCTAGCGGATCTCCTGAAGAAACCAGAGGAAATCAGCCTACCATAGTTGATCTCATGAAGGTTCAGACTGACATGGCCGCAAAACAGAAAGAGTTATGTGCCTACCTCAAAACTCTCACAGACAATCTTGCGTCTGAACAGACACAGCCTCAGCACGAGAAAGGAAAAGCTAAAGAAACATCTTCAACTGCTTATCCTGAAATCTCTCCAATCCATATTGTAGATGAAGATGAAGTCTGCAAAGCTGCATATGACCCACCAACAAAAGAACATGCAAGTTTCATCACTCGAGAAGACTTGAAGCGCTTTTTAGAGGATCGAGGAAAAGATAAGATATCATCTTTCCATCGTCATCAACCTCCATATCCTGCAGCTACGCAGAGAATTCCTCTTCCAAAAGGCTACACTTGTCCAACGTTCACACTTTACAATGGAACATGAAATGCTCGAGAACATGTATCTCGATTCTTAGAATCATTAGGAGAGCATGAACACAATCATGTCGTTCATCTGAAGGAATTTTCAAAGTCTCTGACAGGCACAACATATACCTGGTACAACAATATAGCACCAGGAAGCATTGCCAGTTGGGGAGAGATGATTAACGCTTTTACAGAAAGTACTTCTTTTTTTCAGAACAAGTCACTCTCTCTGATCTTGGAAGGATGTTTCAAAGGAGCAACGAACATCCCAATGACTATGTGAAAAGGTTCAGAGTTCAAGCCTTGGACTTCCATGATCCTAACGTCACAGAACAACAACTTGTAGACCTGTGCATAAATGGGATGATCCCCGTCTACAGAGCTTTACTGGAAAATATCCGGTTCCAGACTTTCTCAGAACTTCACGAAGCGGCTAAGAGATCAGCAACTACTGCACCTGCCTTACTGGAAAAGCAAAGACCACTAAAGCCGAGGAACCACGAGAAACTTGAAGTAGCGGGCGTTTGCTCGACAAGCAGTATAACCTCCAACCCTCCACAAACGTTGTTGCAGAAGGGAACAAACGGAAAGTCGTGCCACAACATAAGCACGCTTCTCCATCTCCTCAGAAAGCAGAAAGGAAAGAGGGAGAGTGTAACTTGGGGACTGAAGGAGTACACAGAGACCCCCTCTCGGTCAGAACTTTCACTCTCTCTGGACCACCCGTCAAGGAAGTATTTTAATCCTTAATCGAGCATGTTTGTGAATTGCTGCATTGAACCACATCGTGTCAGGAAGACGTTTATCAATTCAAGAGACACTCCCTGAACCTCCGATATGAAGACAAGAAGATGTATGATCGGGGACTTCTTACATGATCCATCTCAAAGGAAACAAATTCAAACGAGCGTTGATTGATGTTGGCACTGCTCTGTCAACAACATTCCTTTGAAAACTCTCAGAGCCGTTGGTATCACCCGACAAGAAGCTCCTGGTGCTCCAATATCAATCATGGATCATGAAGGAACGTCCAGAGATGCTTATGGCTACATTACTCTCAAGATGAAGAATGAGAAAGCTATGATTCGAAAGATTCAACGGATATTCCATACAGAGCATTTAAAGCAATTCCAAACTATGATGGACTTGAAATAAGAGGCCGAAGAGGATGCGCTAGC
Source organism: Papaver armeniacum (assembly GCA_023531295.1). Taxonomy (NCBI): domain Eukaryota; kingdom Viridiplantae; phylum Streptophyta; class Magnoliopsida; order Ranunculales; family Papaveraceae; genus Papaver; species Papaver armeniacum. The sequence goes on from JAJJWW010004498.1 coordinate 20,549, forward strand.
ATTTATCAGGAGATCCCGCATTCAGTAAAGTCTCGTTCCTCCTCATACATCCATGTCATCTGTTTTCAAATATGCTCTTCTAGTACGAGGACTCAATCCTACCAGTAACTCTGCTATTGTGAGGCATTATGAATGGAGCTTCACCACAGCAATATTTTACCAAATGGTTGATTCTGGAACCTCTTCAGATTGAACATCTAACTAAGACTGAAATGATGTCTAAACAAAATGAAGAACATCTCGGGTATTCTCCTCTGCACGAGTGTCCACATATTCCACAATCTTGGAAGGCTCCACAAACATGGAACCCCACTGGGATTCCGAATCAACAAAAGATATTCAGAGCACGAACTGTCAGGTCTAACAAATTTCATGAAAGGAAATCAGCAAAGCAAGATTTTTGCTCCTTTATATTCTTCAAGACTTGCAAAGCTGCTTTCTCCAACTCCGGATCCTTGGCCATTCTAGCAAATGCAGCCTCTTTCTCAATTACAACATCATTGGGAAAGGGTATGTTATTCTTACAAGAATCCTTGATAATATTTATTCTCTGACCAAGCCACTTCACATTGAAGCCAAGTGTTCTCCAAGTTGTACTCCCAACCAAAGGGTATGTCTTGAGTAACAATAATTCTAGCTCTGGTTCGTATGTTGTATATGACACGCAAGATAGCTCCTACTTGCATTGTCAAGAAATAAACACATTTGGAGTCTTAGGTAACGATGATATGACCGTACCGCTCCCATATCTTTTCATACAAGCCAGCATATCCAGTCTGCTGAATCCACCAACTAGTTCATGATACGGGAGTAACTCATTGAATGAAGGAGCAATGGAAATACCTGCATTAGGGTATTCGTGCACCACTATACGAGTCTCAATCATTAGAGCAGCCTTTTCTATCCATTGAAGCAGTTTCTTCAATCCTTGGCATGGTTTCTTCTATCCTTGAAGTGATGACGACCTGAGCTTCGGTATCTTTAATATTTTCAGTAACGACCTCCTCAGGTGCAGAAATGTTCGTGTCAGTTCTTTGATTCACAATATCGTTCGTACCATCGCCATCAACTGGGTTATTCTCAACTTCATCATTCGACACCTAATATGATGATTACATGAGAATAGAGCGCTCTAAGCATATAAAGCAAAGGAAATCATAAATTCAGAATGTAACTGATCTAACATCATCAAATTTCTTCATTATGCCTTCAAGAGACAACCAAATAACGTGAAGATACAAGAAAGACGTTTTACAAGCAAGTCTGTCTGAGTCGATTTTACGCTGCCCTGTACAAGACGATGAACTGGGAGAAATTTGCAAGGAATCTAAGGGTGAGTCATATACCATTCTTTTCGTACGGATGTTCTCTACAACATATCCAAAATCCACATCAATTGGATAAGCGAGCAAAACGATGAGGCCGAAACACTCAACTACATGCCAACTGAAAACTTCCTGGAAGTTTACTGTTTCGTCAATTTCGACTCCTAAACATGCTCAAAATCCAAAAATCTTCTTTGAAAAATCTAGGAAATTTCCTGGTCATAAGAAAACAGTGGCGGACCACAAAAATCCGACATCGGATGAAGATTCTACAGCGTTTTTGCTAAAAGGCTGAGTTATGAATTTTCTGGTGACGTATTTCGATAAAACTTTTCGTTCATTCATCAATGGAACTTCTCTACATTACAAAACTTGCACGACTAAGGAACTTCTTCTCCCTACCGATCACACATCCAGAATGGGGACTGCTGCTGCTATCTGCCGCAATAACATTGATTCCCTGACAAAGCCACTTCACAGTAAAGTCACATTGTTCAGGAGAATTTGGGTTGAACTCCCAGTACACCTTCATCTTTGGGAGGTTCAACGCACCATATTTTGATCTTTGTAGCAAATATAGACTTCATCCATAGTCTCATCATAAACGAGGGTCTCTAGATCAATTCCTTCCATGGTTTGAACACCAACAAGGGTCCCTAGAGCAAATCCAATTGTGATCTCAGCATTAACAACTGTCTTAAGAACAACATCATGAAGACCGGCTTCATCAACTATCCATCCTCTGAAGTGTTCGATGGATCTCACTTCTCCAACCACTAATGATTCATATCAAGATATGAAGACATGAAAGTCTTCCCAAAGCTTGCACGACGAACAAGCACAAGCCGAAGTCTTCTACAAGATGTTATCATCACCTCTACAAATGAGATACAACATACTTCAGGCCATGGGTTTACAAAAACTTATCAATGAATGAGGAATGGGACAATACTTCCTTGGTAAAAGATGTTCGTATATGCCTCTGCTACAACATACTAAAAGGGCGCATCAATCGGGCATGCGAGCATAAAGATATGGCTTCCACACTCAGGTTTATTAAATCTGAAAATTTGCACGGGATTACAAGTTATGAATGTGCACGCGCCATTGACCGCCCTAGACACCTCCAAACCGAAGGATTCTTTTTGCATATGATTCCTCAGTCTCTTAGCTTCGAAAGTTGGGGTCAATCATCAAACTTCGACATCGTATGAAGTTTCAGCAACTTCCAGAGCGGATGACATGCAAGCAAAAATTTCTAGACAGGATTCATAACACTCACAGTTGAGCGACGTCCCCTAGGTATTTCCACAAAGTCTTTAAGCCTTGATATCTCCATCTTTCTATAAATAAGAAAGAATAAAGAGAAGGAACGAAGAGAATATCCAACCAATACTGGATACTGACAGTCTGCTACTGTGATACTGTACGTCCCTCCATGACGGCTCCATAAGTTTCAAAGACACAAACAAATGGATGTTTTTGCAGCAATTTCTTTGAGATGATATTCAGGATCATCATTGACAACATCCAAATGGTCATTTTCCTTACATTCAACATGGAAATCGATCTTGGCTAAACGTTCATCCTTCATACCGGGTGGATACGGCTCAACTCTACGATCAACGGGTTCTCAGCTTTTCATCTTCACCTCTATTCTTCCTCAGCTGATCAATAGGCGTACCAAGAATCAACTCCCTCATCTCAGGACGATTCACCTTGGCATGAACATCTGAAAAAATCCTCATCTTGGTCTGGTGTTTCCAGAATATTTCTCGGGAAAATCAGAGACACCCAGGAGTCAGTTCTCCTACAGCTCGTAGAGGATAACGAATGCTAAACCCATCAAATTGGACATTCCACCACCCAAATCAGCGCCTCATCACTCTACGCCTGCTGAACGACGCTCTATCATATCACATGATCTTTATCTCGGCAATTGCTCGTACATGGCATCATTGGAGCAAATCGAAAATCTGGTAACATTCTCTCTTACGACTAAGTTCAATTACTTATTTCGTCTGTAACTAGAAAAATCACCATCCAGTGATGACTGAGGAACATGACTGTCCCTCACTAAGCAGAGGACTTAATGTTGATGGTGGATTTTTGGCAAAGGCTAAAATCATAAAACCATAATCTTACATATTCTTGATCCAGCAATCAGATGAGTATTGAGGCTCATGTCTTTCATTAAAGCATGAAAACTCATGCCACAAGAACCTCGGACTGAGTATATTGCCTCTCAGAGCATACATGAATATGCAGTCTCTCAACTGAGGCAACGACAGATTTCATGAATACTGAGCAATTTCAGTAATCACTTTTACTTATAATCGAACGATTGGACGGCTCCTAGACAACTTGCCTGCTAGTATAGAGCGATAATGTCTTCGGAATGTAACAATGTTTTCCCTGACTATATAAAAGGAATATGATGCTTCAACAAGCTCATATCGCTCAATTCTTGAATAATTAATGCTCCTAGACGACGTGCTAGCTCTATCAATTAATTATTTCTAGTCACTAGATTCATTAACTGAATTACTAGAAAATATTTTACGTTCTTTATAATATTTCATTACTTCAATTCATGGCTCTTCCCAGTAGAATTCCATGGTTTAGTAATGAATATTCAACGTACGGGCATCTGAGCCGCTATCGAGTAAGCCCCGACCAAAATGGTGCATGTGTACACAACAATAATGCACTAACGAGCACTTGAATGCACGAACGAGCATTCAAAAATACGAAGGAACGATGAACCTATGCAAAATAGGAAGAAAAATAATAATAATAAAATACTAAGGCGCTAGGGGACTGGGCCACCGGACGTCCAGTCATGCCATGGCCGGTCCCATGCCTAGTTCTTTATTTTATCATATTTTATTATTTTTCCTTTATCTCATGAAAATTCCTTTATTTGAACAAAACTCCTTCGTTTTAAGGAAACTCCTCAGTTTCATGGTGTTTCATTTGTATCAAGGAAATAATATAAAAATTAGGAAAAGTGTCACGAGACCGGGTTCACTAGCCGTCCGGTCATGCCGTAGTTGTGGCCGGTCCCACACCTTGCGTTCCTTATTATTTTATTATTATTATTTCCTTCATCCCATGAAATTCCTCAATTTCATGATATTTCCTTCACACCAAGGAAAGGATATAAAATTAGGGAAGGTTCACGGGACTGGGCCACTAGCCGGCCGACCATGCCTTAGCCATGGCCGGTCCCACACGCCCCTTATTTTATTATTATTATTATTATTGTTTCCTTCATCTCATGGAAACTCCTTCACTTTAAGGAAACTCCTTTATTTCAACAAACTCTTTTTTTTTTTTTTTGGTATACATTTCAACAAACTCTTTGATTTCATGATATTTCCTTCAAATCATGAAAATAATATAAAATTAGGAAAAGTGCCATGGGACCGGGCTTATTGGCCGGCCGGCCATGCCTTAGCCATATCCAGTCCCACACTTCATGATTCCTTGTTTTATTATTATTATTTCCTTCATCTTATGAAGTTTCCTTAGTTTGAGCAAAAACCCTGATTTCTTCATATTTTCTCAAATGTTGCTCAAACGCGCATCAGAAAATATCAAAATTTTCAGGACTGAGACATGAACACTTTGGTGACATGGGCATATTACCTTGACCGACCAAGGTTGGCCTTTTGGCTTGCAAGAAGCCGGTCCCATACATTTTCACCGTTTGACCTAATTTGTTCATATTAGGTTCAAACTCTTCCAAACGATCGTCAGTCGATCCCGTGACCAACCAGGGCCGGTTCTATGACCCCTTGATCGGTCCCTCATTTTTTCATAATAAAGTTTTATTATCTAACGCTCAGACGAGCACTAATTTAATAAATGATTAAATCAGCATTTAATCATCCTTTCACCAACTGGTCTTCTAGAGACTTTGGTATTTGCTCCCTCGCGCATCTGGGCGCTACATGGTCGACCCATCATCCCATGTAGCCGGTCCCTCCCTCACTCCGTGGTTGATTTTCAATAAATGATCAATTAATCAGCAATTGATCGAAATTAGGGTTTCGAATCCAAGGTTCATAATTCCAGATTCAAGCACTAATAATTTTATGTTGATCCCGTAATCAACACTTTAATTATTATACTCGGTTCAGTTGCCAATATTTTAAATTAATATTTTATTTGGTCATGCTACCAGTAATTCATCAAACGAGCAACATTTGCTCAGATGAGCAATATTTGCTCAGACTAAGAAATATTGGTTCAACTATCAATATCCAACAATTCATCAAATGAACAATATTTGTTCACCTTAACTATCAACATTTATTCGACAATTGTACCTCTGTCTCAACAGACACATTTGATTCATGAGTCCTAGAACATTTGCAAATCATGTTCAACTCAGCAATACAAAGACTCATCGTCTCATCAAGTACACAACTGACTAACTAAAATCGCAAGACATCAATCGTGTCACATGGGGGGATACCAACTAGGGTTTTGATCTGGCGGTCTACGGAACGTGTGTTCATACACACGATGAGAATGTGAGCAAGTCGTGCAAGCAGTTAGAGGAGTTAGCAAAGTAGTGGGTGGAAAATCAACCAAGTCTTCGCACGATGAGCAACTGGTTTTAACACGATTTCCACTTCCCCACTCTTTGACTCCAGCAACTGTCACACTTCATGGGATCAAGGTGTCTACAATTCTTGCAGTATAAATAAGTCTCCGAATCATGATTGAAATAACAAACAACAAGAGATTAAGAACTCGACGTCTGAGCAATTACTCTCAACAGAGAAAAATTCAAACAATCATGACTTATCTTATTTTCTTCACGTAGAATACACAACATACCTATAATCTTCGATCACCATTGATCTCACACATTTCTCAGCTTCCCTCCTACAGATCGACCCATCCTCTCTTGTGACCGAATTGACTCTGGAACGGCCATTGTCTTGGTTTAGGTCGGTATCTTACAGATTGATCTCTCGAATTCAAGCACTCCCTTCTTGCAGTGCATTTGTGTGAGGTTAAGCAGTTTGTTAGATTCAAGGAGTCTCCTCCGCACAGTCGTCTCCTCAATTCAATAAAAACCAGCAAATTGTTTTGCCCCATCTACAATTCCCTTAGCTGATCTCACCCAAAAACAAGAGTTGCTATGAGCCAAAGTTAAAGACTTGATAAACAAATTTGTCTCACACAGAAAAGTCTATAGGAATAGATAAATCTGTCTCCCACGGAAATACCTACGATTTTTGTTCCATCTTTTGATAAATCAAGGTGAACAGGAACCAATTGATATACCAGACTTATATTCCAGAAGAAAAGCCTAGTAATATCAATCATCTCACAATAATCTTAATCGTATGGTAGCGAAACAAGATATTGTGGAATCACAAATGATGAGACGAAGATGTTTGAGACTAGTTTTTATCTTGCCTATCAGAGAATAAATCTCGAGCCAATCTTAAAGAAGATCGCACTCAAACACGATAGAAGATGCAAGATCAGATCATGCAACTACAAAGAAAATAGTTGGGTCTGGCTTCACAATCCCAATGAAGTCTTTAAGTCGTTAACCTAAAGGGTTTCATGAAAAACCTAATGTTAAAGGAGAATCGACTCAAGATTATACAACTAGTATCACACAGGAGGTGTGGGGATTAGGTTTCCCAGTTGCTAGAGTTCTCCTTTATATAGTTTTCAAATCAGGATTTGCAATCTAAGTTACCTTGGTAATAAAGCATTCAATATTCACCATTATATGAAAACCTGATTAGATTAAAGCTAATATCTTTCAACTGTTAGATCGAACTTTGCTTGTTACACACAAATTAAATTAACCTTCATTTAGGTTTATGTAGTCGTACCTAAACGTGTACACCATGTTGGCTCAACAATATTTAACCAAGGTGAGCCATATGAATACTTTCATATCAACCTTATTCATCTTAACCATAACTAGTTCAAATGACTCAAATGAAACCAGTTAAAGAGTTGTTCAATTGCTATATTCTCATAGAAGTATACAAGAACACAATTGAAGCAAAATCGATTTGATTCACTCCAATAAACATGAACATTATAGCCACGGTTTGCAAAGAATGCATTCCTTAATATATAAATGTATTAGTTCATGTACTAAACCGATTTTAGAACTTTAACTTCAAGTACGCGAACATGTACGCATACTTGAAATACCCGGACTGAAATTGGGTTTCGCCAGTACACGAACAGGTACGCATACCACCAATCCCAGCAGAAAATATCGGACATGAACCTTACGCCAGTACGCATATGGGTACGCATACTTAGGTTCCCGGACTTCTCAAACCAACATGTACGCATACTATGGTTCCCGGACATGGACAACATATGTGTAAGAGTACACAACATGTCACAATCCGATAATTATTAAGTGTTATAAACTTTTATTTCAATCATTGAAACTTTCTTAGAGGATGAGAATAGTTGTTTTCACACACTATTAGCATCAAAGCAATTTTCAAGTTACTGAAATAATCATAACGAAACATTCCAAGTCTACATCAAATGATTGTATCACACAAACCATGTAAGATATTACTCGGCAATTTTCACATGATTATCTTTTGACTTTCGTCAAGAATATAAGATGAACTTGGTCGAAGTGAAAGCTTGCCAACACATATTCTGAGAAATATGTAAGCAAGTTAAACTCAGCTCGAAATCTCAAATGTGTATAATAGAAAACTACATCGTAACACAACTTATGTCTCAATATAGAAGATAGAGTAGAAATAGACTTTCCAAGTGATAGATGAGTTTCAGTCTCCACATAACTTTTTGTTGATGAAGTTCCATAAGCTCTCCTTAGTAGTTCTTCGTCTTCAATGATGAACACAGTGAAGTCTAATGCTCAACTACACAATCTTTCCTAGTCTGAGACATCTATAAGTAGACTAGAAATCAAGACTTATAGTTTTGATCACTAACATTGACAAACAAGCTTGAGATAGCAACGCTTGCGAGTTCGACCGAGCAGTGCTCTAACAAGATCAATTAAGACCAGTTTTCAGATATCTATATTGATGAATCACGAAGTCTGAGACGAAGAAAACTTTGTGATTACTATCTATCTTGCCTGAAACAGATTACCAGAACCTCGATAACAGAAAATAAAGATCATGAACACTTACACTCACTAATATGGGAAGCCTGGATCTTTTTACCACCTCTCAAGAATAATTTTCAAAAGATCAATAATGACCAGTTTTCAGATATCTATCTTGAGGAATCACAAAGTCTGAGATGAAGAAAACTTTGCGATTAGTATATATCTTGCCTGAAAGAGATTACGAGAACCTCAATAACAGAAAAGCAAAATCAGGAATCACGAACTATCATGGTAAAGATAGTCAGACAACTTCATGAATCCCAAAGAGAAGTCTTTTAGTCGTAGACCTAAATATGTTTCTCAGAGGAAACCTAGGTCAATAGAGGACGACTCTAGGATCAACTAGGACACAAAGTGTTGGGGATCAATTTTCCGAGTAGAAAGAGCATTTCTATTTATAGTTTTTCAAGATCAGAGGTTGCTTAGAATTCAAGCTAAAATAACTTAAGAATCAAGCTAACTTTATTCTTAAAAAAATAATAGAAGAATATACACTTTGGTCCGGTTACGGATTGTGTATAATGACTGTTTAGTTTGGCAACTTAGACAAAGAAATAAAAACAATTTGATGTTCCTTTAAACACCTAAGAGTTTAATCATGATGCACACATAAAAGTATTTAAGTGATCAATAAAGTCTTAGAAGTGTTCAAGAGAGTTTTAGCAATGCTAAACATATTATAAATAAGTCTTCGAGTATTTGCTAAATTATAAACTGGGAGAGTTGGTAGGAAGGTTTGTGAACAGCATTGTTAGAGCATTGCTCGGTCGAACTAGCAAGCGTTGCTATCTCAAGATTGTTTGTCAAGTTTAGTTGCCAAAACTATAAGTCTTGATTTCTAGTCTACTTATAGCTAAGTCTCGGATTAGGATAGTGAAAATGCGGGGGTCTAACAACCACACCCAACAATTCGTTTGGACATCTGAGAGGACTTACTCCAATACACTTTTTAGAGAATCAACTAGACAGTCAGACTCAATCTAGAGTAAAGTATATCAAGGAGTTTAATATCTCTGTTTCACAATGTAATCAGCAAATCAAACAGATAGAAATCCGTGAGCCTGATTAATATGTGAAACAACTTGAACGGTACCAAAGACCAATGTTCAAGTTTCAATCAATGTAAATCAACAACCAAAGGTTGTATATTCTAATTGATTGATCTTAACGCACAACCTGTGATATTTCAATTATATAACAAAATATAATGCGGAAAAGAAATAACATGAGACACTGAATTTTGTTAACGAGAAACCGCAAATGCGAGAAAAACCCGGGACCTAGTCCAGTTTGAACACCACACCTGTATTAAGCCGCTACGAGACTCTAGCCTACTACCAATTAACTTCTGATGGGACTGTAGTTGAACCCTAATCAATCTCACACGATTCAAGGTATAGTTGCGCTTCTTACGTCTCGATCCCAAAGAGGATACTACGCACTTGATTCCCTTAGCTGATCTCACCCACAACTAAGAGTTGCTACGACCCAAAGTCGAAGACTTGATAGACAAATCTGTCTCACACAGAAAAATATATATGATCGAATAAATATGTCTCCTACAGAAATACCCAAGAGTTTTTGTTCCGTCTTTTGATAAATCAAGGTGAACAGGAACCAATTGATAAACTGGACTTATATTCTCGAAAAACAGCCTAGTATTATTAATCACCTCACAATAATCTTAATCGACTAGCGAAACAAGATATTGTGGAATCACAAACGATGAGACGAAGATATTTGTGACTACTTTTCTATCTTGCCAATCGGAGATATAAATCTCAAGCCAATATTACGATTTCACTCAATCACGATAGAAACAGAAAGATCAGATCACACAACTACAAAGAGAATAGTTGGGTATGGCTTCACAATCCCAATAGAGTCATCAAGTCGTTAACCTACAGGGTCTCGAGAAGAAACCTAAGGTTAAAGGAGAATCGACTCTAGTTATGCAACTAGTAACACACAGGAGGTGTGGGGATTAGTTTTCCCAGTTGCTAGAATTCTCCTTTATATAGTTTTCAAATCAGGGTTTGCAATCCAAGTTCCTTGGTAACAAAGCATTCAATATTCACCGTTAGATGAAAAACCGGATTTAACCAAGCTAATATCTTTCAACCGTTAGATTGAACTTAGCTTGTTACACACAAATGAAATGTACCCTCATTTAGGTTTATGTAGCCGTACCTAAACGTGTACACCATGTTGGTTCACAAATAGTTAACCGAGGTTAGCCATATGATTACTCTCATATCGATCTTATTCATCTTAACCATAACTAGTTCAAATGACTCAAATGAAACTAGTTAAAGAATTGTTCAATTGCTATATTCTCATAGAATTATATAAGAACACAATTGAAGCAAAATCGGTTTAATTCACTTGAATCAATACATGAACATTATAGCCACGGTTTGCAAAGATTGCATTCCTTATTAATAAATGTTTAAGTTCATGTATACAGCCGATTTTAGAAAGTAACCACTTAAGTATGCATACGGGTATGCGTACTTAAGTAACCGGATTTGAGTTTGGTTTGGTTTTCAAACTCAGCAGAAATTCACGGACGTGAACTTTCCGCCAGTATGCGTACGGGTACGCGTACTTTAGGTAACCGGATGAGTTTGGTTTGGTTTTCAAACTCAGCAGAAATTCACGTACTTACCCAGTCTCCTTCAACCATTTTGTATACACACAAGTATGCATACTTTTGGTTCCCAGTTTTGGACTTATACACTAATATGCGAACACACTATGCTTATATCCAAAGATGGTTACAAGATTCTAAACTCTTTATTTCAAACATTAAAACATTCTTAGAGGATGACAATAGCCGTTTTCACACACTATTAGCATCAAAGCAATTTTCAAGATATTGAAATAATCATTATCGAAACATACCAAGCCTACATCAAATGATTGTATCACACAAATCATGTAAGATGTTACTCAGAAATTTTCTCATGATATAAGATGAACTTGGTCGAAGTGAAAGCTTACCAACAAATATTTCGAGAAATATGTAAGCGAGATATACTCAGCTCGAAATCTCAAATGTGTATATAGAACACTATATCGTAACACGACTTATGTCTCAATATAGGAGATAGAGTAGAAATAGACTTTCCAAGTGATAGATGAGTTCAAGTCTCCACATACCTTTTGTCGAAGAAGTTCCACAAGCTCCCCTTAGTAGTTCTTCGTCTTCACATGAAGAACGCCGTGAAAACTAAGATCAACTACACAATCTACGTCCTAGTCCGAGACATCTATAAATAGGCTAGAAATCAAGACTTATAGTTTTGATCACTAACATTGACAAACATGCTTGAGATAGCAACGCATGCGAGTTCGACCGACCAGTGCTCTAACAGATAGTAAGTGTAGTTGAGCTCTAGACTCCACGGCGTTAATCAAATGAAGACGAAGAACTACTCTAGGGTACTTGTTTAACTTCATCGACAAAAGGTATGTGGAGACTTGAACTTATCTATCACTCAAAAGTCTATCTACTCTATCTCCTATTAGAGACAAAAGTCGTATTGCTATATAAACTTCAAATATACACATTTGCTATTTCGAGCCGAGTTTATCTCGCTTATATATTTCTGGAAATATGTGTTGGTAAGCTTTCGCTTTGGCCAAGTTCAGCTTTACTCGTGACGAAAGTCATGTTGATTATTTCAATAACTTGAAAATCGCTTTGATGAAAATAGTTTGCGGATAACGACTATTTTAACATCGTTTAAGAAAGTTTCAATTATTGAAACGAGAGTTTAGAACAAGTAACCATGTTTGGATATAAACATAGTGTGCTCTCACATTTGTGTAAAAGTCCAAAACCGGGAACCTAAAGTATGTGTACATGTACGCAAACTGGCGAAAGTTTCACGTCCGTGAATTTCTGCTGGAGTTTGGAAGTAAAAAACAAACTCAATCCAGTCAATTAAGTATGCGTACATGTTTGCATACCTAAGCAGGTTACTTTCTAAAATCGGTTTGTTCATGAACTAAAACATTTATATAATAAAAGGAAGCAATCATCGCAAACCGTGGCTATAATGTTCATGAATTGATTGAAGTGAATCAAAATCGATTTTGCTTCAATTGTGTCTTATATACTTCAATGAGATCTAAGCAATTGATCAACTCTCTAACCAGTTCATTTGAGTCATTTGAACTAGTTATGGTGAAGATGAATAAGGTTGATATGAAAGTGTTCATATGGCTAACCATTGGTTAACTATTGTTAAACCGACTAAGTGTACACGTTTAGGTACAATTACTCAAACCTAAATGAAGGTGCATTTCATTTGTGTATAAAAAGCTAAGTTCGATCTAACGGTTGAAAGATATTAGCTTGAATCTAATGAGGGTTTCATCTAACGGTGAATATTGAATGCTTTGTTACCAAGGTAACTTAGATTGCAAACCCTGATTTGAAATCTATATAAAGGAGAACTCTAGCAACTGGGAAACCTGATCCCCACACCTCCTGTGTGATACTAGTTGTATAAGCTAGAGTCAATTTTCCTTTAACCTTAGGTTTTTCACGAAAGCCTATAGGTTAACGACTTAAAGACTTCATTGGGATTGTGAAGCCAGACCCAACTATTTTCTCTGTAGTTGCGTGATCTGATATTGCAGTTTTCTATCGTGATTGAGTGCAATCATAAGATTGGATTGAGATTTATATCTCCGATAGGCAAGATAGAAAAGTAGTCATAAACACCTTTGTCTCATCGTTTGTGATTCTTGGATATCTTGTTTCGTTAATCGATTAAGATTATTGTGAGCTGATTGATAATACTAGGCTATTCTTCGGGAATATAAGTCCGGGTTATCAATTGGTTCTTGTTCACCTTGATTTATCAAAAGACGGAACAAAAACTCGTAGGTATATCTGTGGGAGACAGATTTATGTATTCAATAGACTTTTCTGTGTGATACAGATTTGTTTATCAAGTCTTCGACTTTGGGTCGTAGCAACTCTTAGTTGTGGGTGAGATCAGCTAAGGGAATCAAGTGCGTAGTATCCTGCTGGGATTAGAGACGTAAGGAACGCGACTGTACCTTGAATTAGTGTGATATTGATTAGGGTTCAATTACATTCCAGACCGAAGTTAGCTTTGTAGTAGGCTAGTGTCTGTAGCATCTTAATACAGTGTGGTGTTCAAATATGGATTAGGTCCCGAGGTTTTTCTGCATTTGCGGTTTCCTCGTTAACAAAACTTCTGATGTTTGTATTATTTCTTTTCCTCATTATATTTTGTTATATAATTGAAATATCACAGGTTGTGCGTTGAATCGATCAATTGGTAAATCCAACCTTTGGTTGTTGATTGAAATTGATTGATCCTTGAACATTTGTTTTTGTTACCGTTCAAGTTATTTCTCTTAAATTCAATCAGGCTCGCAAGTTGTGTTTGTTTTATTGCGGATTGAATTGAGAAATTAAGATATAACTCTTTTGATATACTTTTTATTAAGATTGAGTCTGACTGTTTAGTTGATTCTCTTGAAAGTATATGGAGTTAGTCCATACAAATTGCTAAGCGAAATATTGGGTAAGGTTGTTAGACCCCCGCTTTTTCACGCATGGCTTGTTCCGAGTCAGGGTGCGATGGTTCGACAACCCTATTAGACTACCGAACTCAATTGACAACGTTTCTTGAACCAGGTTCGCCAACTGCTAGCCTATTATACCAACTTTGAGATTCAGTTCACCACGGTTCGTGAACTGTTCCCAACTGAAATTGCGGTTGGCGAAATGGTTCGCCAACCTTCCTGTATTTCTAAAACTCAGATATCAATGGTTTGCGATCTGGTTCACCAACCTACCATGAGTAGAAATATCAATATTTCTCTCTTATGATGTTTGAAATATTCCCAAGTGATAAAATCATTTGCATGGGCAATTTTCAATTGATCCACATATTAATTCATAGAACTAATATTATTAAGGACCGTTGAACATCTTTGTTAAATCATATCCCGAGATTTCTCACAAGACAAGCTTGACTCGAAACTTCTTCTTTGTAAATCTACTAGAAGTCATACAACGTAGTCTCAATAGATAAAATGGTAAGATAGTGAGTAAAATAGAATGGTTCAGTCTTCACATACCTGATATAGAAGTTCTCCAAATATTTTCGTCGATTTTCAGTCTTCAAGGGTGATGTCTTATACTCAACTAAAAATTCTAACCTAATCTAAAACTTGACTTAGTAGACTAGAAATCAAGATATAGTTTTGATCAACTAACATTTACAACAAGCTTGATATAACAAAACTTGTGGGCTCAACCGAGCAATGCTCTAACAATCAGCTCTCTACAATCAAAATACAAGTCTAAATAACATGTTATCACAGAAGCCAAGGATCTTTCAAAACTAAAAAGAAGTGCACCTGTTGGAAAATTTAAGATCTTTGATAATGACAACAAACTTTTAAAAGCAATAACACTTTTGAAGTAGTAAACATCTCTAGCACAGCTTGTGAAAAACCAAGTTTATTATAGGATGATGAATGCAATGATGATGACAAAGTTGAAGATCATGATACAATATTGTCTCTCATTACCCAACAAGTTACGTATTGGAAAGAATTTCTCCTCTCGACCTCAAATCTTTCTTATGAAAGAGAGAGATTCAGACGAGGATACTGAGTTTCAATGCTTTAACTAATATTGTGACGGATCGGAGAATCTAGACTTCCAACGAATCGGATTTCTGCCCGCTTGGCAAACATCGACTCTCCAATACGACACTCGAGTAACCGGACCTTCAAATTCTTCTGAGCAACTCGAATTCGAATCACCCAAACTGCATTATAAGCAAGTACATTTAGCATTTATTCTCCAATTATGAGAAATGATGAGAGACAGGCCAATTGCCCAAAAATAAAGACGACCAGTTGCCAAAATTAACACGGGCCAATTGCCCAAAAGTAACAGACGGCCAGTTGCCAAAATTAACACGGGTCAGTTGCCCAAAAGTAACAGACGACCAGTTGCCAAAATTAACACAGGCCAGTTGCCCAAAAGTAACATACGGCCAGTTGCCAAAATTAACACGGGCCAGTTGCCCAAAATTAACACTGCAGGCGATTGCCCAAAAGTAACAGACGACCAGTTGCCAAAATTAACACGGGCCAGTTGCCCAAAAGTAACATACGGCCAGTTGCCAAAATTAACACGGGCCAGTTGCCCAAAAGTAACATACGGCCAGTTGCCAAAATTAACACGGGCCAGTTGCCCAAAATTAACACGAGCCAGTTGCCCATGATATATACTTGCCAAGGTTGCAATCATCTCTGAATAGATGGTATGAACTGCCAAAACAACAACCAACACTTTCAGATGATATGAACACCCTTGTAGAGTTGTGCTGAACCGCATAGCGGCTGCCTACGTACCCTCTCCGTTGCTCGAAGGGATCAAGCACGACCGTAGTTCATCATCTTTTGATTAGATAGTATGAACTATCCACAATGATAGCAACTATCTCTTATCAGCTATCAAGTAAACTGATTTCACTTAAGAGAAAGCATCATCAGGATGAGATACCGCAGCACCATACTAATAATTTCACAAGAATTGAAGTATTCCATGCATATTATATTCAGTAGCAAGAAAATAGCTAAGCTAAAATTAAAGATCACACCAAATAGCAAGAGTAAACAAGGCCCATTCTATCTTATTACTGAATTGTAAACAAAGTATAAGAATTATAAGATTTAGAGTCATACATTTTACAACCAGGTACCAGCATCCCTAGAATCTAAACCTTAGTTTTTATGTCTGCCAGTACTACCTATTACCAAGCAAAAAATATGCCGACCCAACCAACAAAACTTAACTAGTATCTACAGAAGCAATTATTACAGTTTACTAATCCCAAAATGAGACAAAACACAACAAATACTCCCTCCCAAATTTCTTTACACAAATTCAAAGTCCCGTCTCCACGGCTATCAACAAATTTCATTAGTTATCTACAAACTACTCATGGAATCTATTCAACAAAATCCAGTTAGACAACAAATGAAGTCTTAAAAGCATAATCAATCTTTAAAATAGGATACCAAACGCTTCAGTGTAAAACCATAAGAATTATCTATCTACTTTAGTGAACCTGACATCCACATTAATCCAAAGTCACTATATCAGACTACTACACACATGCCATAGAATATATGCTAAAGTCTAAAACGATGATCAATGAAAACTTTCGCCCGTTACACATAAAATGTCTAACGAAGTTAAGAATAGTAGAACACCCACTTTAGGGGATATGACATAGCTTGACTTCAAAAATGAAACTGCAAGACATTTATCCAATCCAAAGAAGATATTTTATCAAAAGTTCACTATGTGATCAATCCATACTTTAAGAGTCGATAGTTGCACTAATAGGGCATGGAGTGAGTGACTATTAGCAAGTTCATATATAAGTGAATATTAAAATCAATCATCTGAACATGAAATAATATATAAAAACCATTTTTCTTCATTTCCCTGAACCCGTATTTAAATTTTAAATGAAGTCTCGAGATTAGCTAATCAATATATATTCACTCGAGAAACAACTAACAAGAAGAGTAGACATGTTTAATTCCAACTCTGCCCAAGATATCGGAACTTAGAATGGTATCACTTGGATATCGCACTATTTCTTACAAAAGAAACAAAACCTTTTTCTGCTGGTGCTCTAACCAGTTAGCTAATCATGCCATTTTACAAAACTGAGTCGCAAGTCAAAACTGCATTTAGTGAACTAAACCCCATTCTAAAGGGTCGAAACTGCATTATCACTAGTCAGACAGACCAATGACCATAGAGACATCTTTAAAAAAAAAATCAACGTAGGCATCCAGCTAATGAGAAAGACAACTCTATCATTTAATCCCTTGTATTGCAGTAGTCTTGTCTTGTCCTGTGGTTCTAAATTAAAGAACAAATACACAAACGAATGGCAGATAGAAATACCAATTTTCTATATAAATAACGACTAGTTTTAATTAAATAATTCATGACTTCCACTGGTACACAAAATTACCATTTCAATTAACCCATACATTGCATCATTTCATGTCATTCCATGGGCAGTATCAAGTCCCGGTTAACCATATGCTAGATGACCATTGTCAAATTCCATGAATTATTTCATAAAAGTAAAAGGGTTACCTTAATTTGTCCAAACGATGGCCATAAGCATGAAACAAGAAAAAACCACTCACTGCTTCTCAGTCACCCATTTTCTCCACCACCAAAATCTGTTCTCGCCAGTTCCAGTTTATAGATACAAGCTGTATAGTAACACGATAGTCATCTCCTTTATGAATAGTATTGACCCTTTGATCTCGGCACAATCAATCTTACAAGGGATATAACTATATCCAAAGGGATATGAAATCATTTCATTCCATATATTAGACTTAAGAATGATTGTCTGTTCCATGATAAACGTAATTCAAACATGTGTTTCATATAAAAGAATAACCATAAACGAAAACAAAGTTTACCCTCTAATTAAACGAATCAGTTGAGTAGCTAAGGTACCATCACCCTAATAATGCCACTGAATACTAATATAAACACATAAAACAATCTATAAAAGTTTTATCTCAATCTGATGACCACTTAAAGAGATAATGAAGGATGACGGGGCTGCAAAGGATTTTCATTTTTCAGAAGGCAGTCCCAGTTTACTCAACGTTTTCAGTAGCTAATGTTGCCGGATCGTGTTGAAATTTTTACAGTGTCCTTATAACTCAGGTAACCATAACATAATCAAAAATCATCCTATTCTAACGATTAATCAAAAAGATATACGCATAACAACATGGATGCTTTCAGTATCAGCACACAAAATTCAGTCACGGTTCTCCCACACTTTGGGCTTACTAAAATGGTTAGAACTTCATGAAGATTTTACAGCAGGTTACCTACATATATATAAACAACATATAAAAATTCAGTCTCATCCGATATACGGATAGTGAGACGCACCAATGGGAAGTAGGCTGTCCAGGATTTTAATCCTGCAGAAGACAGTCGTGATAAGTTTACTGATTTTGGTACTTAACTCTATCCGATCTTCTTCAAATTTTCATTGTAGTTTCAAGACTGAATGAAGAACAGCATAATGAAAATTCAGAACATTCCAACAGCTAGAATTCAGAATATGAATATAACAGGGGACACAAAATTTAGGGTTTAAACATCATGAAATCCAAGCACGAATTCATCAAGAGAAATTACAAAATTTGAATCATTTTCTTTGAAAAATTCATGACGATAACAACATATCTAATTCACCTATTTACCGATGACATGGGTTATAACAAAAATCTTCAATTGTCACAATATGAACCCTAAATTCTCAAATATCTCAAATCAAAGTTTCATGAGGGTGGATTTCATGTATTAGTTTGATACAACATATACTCACCCTGATTTCGTCCAACCCATTTCATGAATTTGCTGATGGAATCAATTATAGCAAAAACCCCAAATTCTGACATGAAACCTACTTAGTTAGGAAACTAAAACAAAATATTCCTACCTTGTTAAGATAATTCCATCACCAGAAATCAACAAATCATGAACATTGTACTTCCATAAGAAGAGAGAAATAATGACATCAAAGCGGAGAAGAAGTAAAATACTCCCTGATTGCAATTGGTTTCATATTCAACACCAGCAACATCACCATACAAATAAATCACCAAGACCCATTAATCTCTCACAACTCCATCTCTTGTTCAGTTTTCGAAAAGAGAATGGGAGAACATTTTCCAGAGAAGAAAAGGGAAAAAAACGATCTCTCCAAAGTCCCCCCTTCTTTTTTTCTATTCCAGTTTTTAATATCTGAGTCAACACTCTCTTTAGTTGCCATGTGTCCACCATGCATAAAACTATTAAGGCACCCAAGGGTTTTAAAAAAGGATGATTTCTTTATCAAAAGGGTAGAACATTTAGTTTTCAGGCAACCTAAAAGTGATAAAAACACCAAATTATCAGAGTTTTAGGCACTCTTGTCGGTACGTTGACTAATGGGTTTAAGAGAAAAGGTACGGAGTGTCACAAATATGGTTTCATTTATATGGAAAAAGTGTGTCCGAGCAAGGAATATTATATAGGAAACAAAGCATTAACTATAACAGTTCATGATATGGCCGATCCTTATATCTTCAAGACTTGCACAATTTATTTATTTATTTTGCAGAAACGTCTGAAGATGCATCCCTTGATCAAGATGATGATGAATCCAACAATGTGATTCTTGATCTTCTAACTAAAAGTGAAGAACTTCATCATGAAAATCTTCAATTGAAGAAAGATCCTGACAAGGCCAAGATTCTCTTCTTAAGAAATCTCACGAATTAGAAACTCTAAATCGTGACTATTCAAAGAACCTTGTTCCAAATTCCAAAAAATAGAGATCGACACCTTGAAAAAGTGATTTACAAATGCTCTCTGGAAATTTAAAAAAAAAAAAAATCGGTATGCTTTTTTATCAAAAGACCTTTGAAAACACTAATGGCATAGAGTATAATGGAAAGACAAATGTTATCCCACACGACTTTGCGGGATGGCTTCCCGCAAAAGCGGCTTCTTTACCGTTGGATGATCAAATCAATGGTTAGATTCGCATTCAGGAAAGAACCCATCACTTTCAAAAAAGGACCCACCACTTTCAGAAAAGGACCCACCACTTCCCCTAAAGGGTTCAAGGCCGTTAGATCTGGGTTTTAACATGATCTAACGGTAAAGAAGCCGCTTGAGCGGGATAGCTTCCCGCAAGGTCGTGCGGGATAGCACTGCTCTAATGTAAATACCCCTTACATAAAAAGTAGCATTCATTCTTGCCGGATCTTCACCTCTTGCAGATGAAAAAGCTAAAGTTGATTTTGGTGCCAAAGGAAATACAAAAATTCAAGGATACGATATTTCTAAGAATTGTTCTCATTGTGGCAAGACAAGATATGTTAAACAAAAATGTTGGAACATCAAGATGATAATAAAAATATGAGAAATATGGAAGAATATCCGAGGAATCTCACTGAAGAAAAGAAAAGGAGTAAATCCTTAATTTATTCCACTAAACTAAAAGGAAATGGTAGAATAGCTAAGTAACATCTTAATTTTTCTCAAGATAAAAAATAAAAGATTCGGATACTTCGGTATTTGACACCGGTGGTAAGACTTGTGCTCGTCGCATTAATACTTAATTGTAATTTGGGTATTGATTCTCATCTTTACGAAATTGAGGATCACTATTGTATACTGTTTCTTTTTTATTGATCAAGTAATCTATATACTAAAGCCATGTAAACAAACTTCGCATGATGTTTTCAACAAATATGACTGTAAGAACTTGATAGAAATGGAACAAGTCAGAGTCAATAGCTACTGACCTCAATTTGAAGGATTTTGGCTTCATTTGTCCTCAACAATTCTTCAGGTATTTAATGAATAACTAGTGATTGTCTCAACATTTCTATGTGTTAAGTCTAACCTAAGGAAGTTCACTTTAATAACCAATTTTTAATCGACCGAGTTTTGGAACTAAACTTGATATATCAATGATTAGTGGGTTCATCCGGCGGTTATCTTATATCTTATTAGCTCTCAGTTGATTTTGGGTAAAAAAATATATTATGATCTAAAAAACCACTCATTACAATTTAATCCAAACAGTAACCTAATTTAATCTACAATTTTAACCTCACTAATCTGATTTAACTACTAACGCTCAACTAAACTAATTTTTATTAATACATAATTAAATGAGTGTTGTAGGGCCTTCGGCACATGTATGTGCGGGCCATATAGATGCAACCATGGTTTACCCCATAACCTATATATAGAGGCTTAAATCTATATAACATGTAACTTATCTCTAATTAATAAGAGTTTCTCTTCTTCTGTTCTTTCATATTCTGTTTCTACTTCAACACGTTATCAACACGACTCTACCAACGTGCAATTTTCTTCTTCGTTCAAGATTGGTAATGGATTATTTCTTGAAGATTAGCGTGGTTCTGATACTATATGTTTATCATCATGGATGCGTTACCAGGTATTGTTTTTAAACAAAGATATTTCGTTTTCATAGTGTTTACTAGGGTTCCACGAATGTATGAATATCGAACATAGACATTTCACCGTTAGATGTTCATGAAATTTTAATATGTTCAACCCAATTATGTGTTACTTACTCATTAAACATTTCAATCAAATCGGAATACTATGCAATCTCCAAAAACTGATTTTAATGTAACTGTCTACATTTAGAAAAACCCTAGTTTATAGCAGCGTCGTAAAACCTAACATTTCATAATTACAACCATTGGATTATTATGTATTTTTTGTATGTCTTATAAATTGTTCTTGTTGAGATACTGTAAAAAAAAATTATAAAGATCTAACCATATGAAGTACTCCAAAGTACGTGATATTTCCAGTTGTGTCCACATAAACGTTAACTAGAACAGTCATACCGCTTCGTGAATATCTTTTTGTCTAGCCGTTGGATTACCTTGAAATTTTGTTATGTTTGGCGGAACTGGTTAATGAATCTTCTGTGAAATTTTCATTATCATCGGATATAGTAATGGTTGCCTGATGATCACTACAGTTGTATGATGATATTTTCAATTTTAGGGTTAACAATGTATTTGGGCCTATATGCAAATAATTTTTCAAGTTTATTATCAATGGGCCTGAGTACTTCATATATAATGGACTATATATGTGCAATTTTTTTAACCATGACCTAGTCAGCCCAATGGACCGGGTCTTGACCAAACAGTTAACCGGGTTTTGACTAAACCAACTCGATTCAAATTTGACCTTTTGGACTCAGATGTACTTGAGCGACATTAAAGAGTCTTTGATACATTAAAAGTCATTTGTGTCTACAAGCACTTTCATCATAAAAACCTCCAACCGATGATGATGTATTTTTCGAAAGGTAAAGGCATAGATTTTATGTTTTCAAGGCAGCATATTGACTTTAGGCGGTGAAATGCTCTGAAAGAAGTTTTTGAAACATTCATGATTTTCCCCTGAAAATTTGAATGTTCAGTGGGGTTCCACTTGTTAGACTATAAAAGAGTCAATAACTTGAACAAAGATATGTTGCAAATTGGCACCTCAACTTTTATGGAAAGAAATTCACAAAAGGTGACATGAGTCAGAAAAATCTTTCCATTTTTATCTTTTCAACTTCATCAATTATACTAGAGTAACATTAGATGCTGAAGTATGTTAACAAGAGATTCACGGTCTTTAATAATTCAACCCAATCTAAGTGGTTGGGAGGCATGTGAGATTCTCTTAAACAACAATGTATTCTTGTTGGGATAAAGAAATTTCTCAATTTAAGGTAATTGTGGCAAGGATAAATATGGAAAGAACCTCGAAGAACAGAGGGTTAGACGTGCTAAATCATACCACTATTAGTATACTATGACATGTGTAAGAATACACATAAATTATGGTAGAAAATATAAGCCTTTGATAAAATATGACCAGAGATGTAATTCTGGCTCAAGTAATAACGATACAAAGTAAATGTGTCTACCGAGCATGAGACAGAGATGTAATTCTGACTCATTTAAATGAGAGTTGGAAACTTGGTATAAACATTTTACTAAGAATGGCATGGAATGCATGTATCATGTAGTAGCAACTAACTACAAGATACATAGAGAGTTTAAAGGACAACAAACTCACTATATGTTAAAACAAGGTCATACCCCTGCTTTTCAACTTCAGTGGCAATAAGAAATTTGCCCAGTTCATTGTCTTCACTTATGGTATGAAAAGTTGTTAGAGCATAGCTCGGTTGAACCCACCAAGCGTTGGTATGTCAAGTTTGGTTGTCATATTTTAGTGAATCAAAACTCATTTAAGGAGTCGCTTGATTATTTACTAGAGTCAACTTCGTATAGGTTTACTAGAAAGTTATTAGGATATGAGACATACAAGTATGACTCGAAGACTTGAAGAATGTGAAGAAGTAAAGAGCTACAACGACGACATCATCCTTCCTCTTGAGGTTAGTAATATTTGACTTGAACTGTTTCATTCCTAACGTATCTTTCAAGTCGTGCATATTGAATGATTATACTCTAGTTAGACATAGTATTAAGGAATTACAATACGAAGTATAACGTCTATCTTTTGAACTTCGTATATAAGACATCGACATAATCGTATGAATGCTATTGTGATTATGTATGGGTATGGGTGAAGATTTCGTCCTAGAAAACAATGTTTTACATTCGTTTAAAGGAAGTACAATTCATAAACTTGTTTTATGAATCGAAAGGGAAATCGCTGGGCTTATTGGTATTGTTATTCATTGCAAATATTTGGATTACCAATATGTGTGCTTAGTATAACCGCTCATAACTTGTTTATGTATCTTGGTAAAACTATTCACAATGCCTGACTTTTGTATTGGTATGACTTTTATTAGTGAAACCGATCTTAAGTAATCACCTGAGATGGTATGATCGATATATTGTAATTGGTATGCCCAACTCTAGACATTGGGGAACCGATCCTAGTAAGAGGTGCAACAGATCACAAGTGTGTGGAATCGATCCTTGTAAGATGTACAACAAGTCTTAGTAATTGGTAACCGATCCTATGACTTGTGCAACCGATTACAAGTTAAATACCATAATTATATGGTAACCGATCCTAGTACCTAGTCAACCAAACTTTGGAAAGCTAGTGTGACCGATCCTAGTACCCACATGGAGGTAGAACCGTGAAACCCATTAATGGTGATTTGATAGGATAATCAATCATATAGTTCTTGGAAGTCAGATGAACCAATTCTAAACTCGTTTGGAAGTGTGGCAAATAGGTTCCAAGATTGTAAATATGAAAGAGGATTTACAAAGTAAAGATGTCGACATAATTTGAACATGTGCAGTAATTCTTATCTTTTATTGTTCAAAGATATTCCTTAATAGCTAAAGGAGAATCCCGGATCGAAATAAATTGAGAATCTTTTAATTAAGGTTTTTAGTTTTATATGCTTTTAATTTCCAGCAATTAAAATGCATATCTTTAGAAAATAAAAATTGGTAATGTGCATTTACTAATTGGAGATTTTCTACCGATATTTCGGTCAATATTTGGACAGATCATTTCCAGGAATTATGAAAACCGAATTTGAAAATTGAAAAAGCGGGGGTACAACAACCACACCCAATATTTCGATTAGCAATCTGTGTGGACTAACTCCAATATACTTTTAAGAGAATCAACTAGTCAGTCAGACTCAATCTTAGTAAAAGTATATCAAAGAGTTATATATCTCTTTCTCAATTCAATACTTACTCAAGCAAATAGAAATCTGCGAGTCCAATTGAATACAAGAGAAATCACTTGAACGGTACCAAAGACCAATGTTCAAGGATCAATCAATTTCAATCAACAACCTGTGATATTTCAATTATATAAAAAAATATAATGTGGAAAAGAAATAACACAGACACGAGAAGTTTTGTTAACGAGGAAATCACAAATGCAGAAAAACGCCGGGACCTAGTCCAGATTGAACACACATTGTATTAAGTCGCTACAGACACTAGCCTACTACAAACTAACTTCGGTCTGGACTGTAGTTGAACCCCAATCAATCTCACACTGATCCAAGGTACAGTTGCGCTCCTTACGTCTCTGATACCAGCAGGATACTACGCACTTGAATACCTTAGCTGATCTCACCCACAACTAAGAGTTGCTACGACCCAAAGTCGAAGACTTTAATAAACAAATCTGTATCACACAGAAAAGTCTACGGTAATAGATAAATCTGTCTCCCACGGAAATACCTACGAGTTTTGTTCCGTATTTTGATAAATCAAGGTGAACAGGAACCAATCTAAGCAACTGGGAAACCTAATCCCCACACCTTACGTGTGATACTAGTTGCATAAGCTAGAGTCGATTCTCCTTTAACCTTGGGTTTTCTTCTCTAAACCGGGTTAACGACTTAAAGATTTCATTGGGATTGTGAAGCCAGACCGATACTACTTTTTTTGTAGTTGTGTGATATGATCTTGCTATTTCTATCGTACGAGTACAATTGGAATAATTGGCTTGAGATTTATATCTCCGATAGGCTAGATAGAAATGAAATCACAAACACTTCGTCTCATCGTTTGTGATTCCGCAATATCTTTTTTTCGCTGCGTCGATTAAGATTATTGTGAGGTGATTGATAATACTAGGTTTTTCTTCGGGAATATAAGTCCGGGTTATCAATTGGTTCCTGTTCACCTTGATTTATCAAAAGACGGAAAAAAAAACTCGTAGGTATATTCGTGGGAGACGGATTTATCTATTACCATAGACTTTTCTGTGTGATACAGATTTGTTTATTAAAGTCTTCGACTTTGGGTCGTAGCAACTCTTAGTTGTGGGTGAGATCAGCTAAGGGAATCAAGTACGTAGCATCCTGCTGGGATCAGAGACGAAGGATCATAACTGTACCTTGGATCAGTGTGAGATTGATTGGGGTTCAACTACAGTCCAGTCCAAAGTTAATTTGGAGTAGGCTAGTGTCTGTAGCGGCTTAATACAGTGTGTGTTCAATATGGACTAGGTCCCGGGGTTTTTCTGCATTTGCGGTTTCCTCGTTAACAAAGGTGTCTGTGTTATTTCTATTCCGCATTATATTTGTTTATATAATTGAAATATCACAGGTTGTACGTTGTTCAATCAATTAGAATATCCGACCTTTTGGTTGTTGATTTAAATTGATTGACACTTGGATAATGGTCTTTGGTACCATCCAGGTTATCTCTCTTTGATAAAGACTCGCAGATTTCTATTTACTTGAGTAAAGATCAAATCGAGAGATTGAGATATAAACTCTTTGATATACTTTTCTATAGATTGAGTCTGACTGTCTAGTTGATTCTCTAGAAAGTATATTGGAGTTTGTCCATACAGATTGCTAAGCGAAATATTGGGTGTGGTTGTTGTACCCTCGCTTTTTCAGCCAGAAATAACGTTCTTCAACCAAAGCTATAGTTTTATCACGTCCAAAATGTCCTCCCATGCCACTTTCGTGTAATTCTTGGATTAAATGAAGACGTAAAGAACATTGTGGTATACATAAACGATTCCCCTTAAAAAGAAAACCATCTTGAATGATAAAATCATCAACACTGCCTGTTGAAGAACCACACTTTTCCCAGAGTGTCTGAAATTATTTGTCTTCACTATACAAATCTTTCAAGAAATCAAAGGCTAAACTCTGATGTTTAAGAGTAACTAGAAGATGAGCTCTCCTACTCAAAGCATCAGCAACTTGATTAAGTTTTCCACTCTGATGTTTAATGGAAAAGGTATATTGATTGATAGTATATAACCACCTATCATGCATCCTATTGACCACTACACCATATTTTGTGATTAGTAACTAAAATTCGTAACCAACATGTTGTCGTTACGAATTCGTGACCAAAAATTTCAGTTACGAAATTTTCGTAACGGTTTAATTTCTGTTACGAAATTACACTAATTTAGTGACGGCCCAGGCTTGGTTACTATTCGTGACTGCTGGAAAAAAGTCATGCGAAAAGTGCGTGTGGAGGAAAACACTTCTACCTATTATTCAGCCCAAATTTTGTAACCGAAATGGATGAGCCGAGATGGTTCAAACCTTGGCAGAGCCACTTTCCCCCATTCCTACACCGTACTAGCCATTTCTAACCACAAAAACCCTATCTACTTTCTCTCTCTCTTTTCACAAAAACCCACTTTCAGAAACAAATTTGTCTCCAATTTGTGGTTCGTAATACGTTCAGAGAGGAGCGGAAGTAGATCTGACGAAAGAGCAAGTCCTCAACAGTTAAGATGGATATTTTTCAACTGAAAGATAAGTAAATCTATCCTAATCGCTTTAATTCGATTTTGAATTGCTGATTCATTGACTCAAAATCGATTTTCAGAAAATTTCCTTAAGGGTTCGAAAACCTAATTTCTTTGATTTCATATCAATTTTCTTGTTCGATTTATGATCAACGCACAAATATGTAGATATATCATCTTAATCTCTCTTTTGAGATTGAAATTTTCGAATTTTTTTATCAATTTTTTTTCTAGGGTTTCGGACAGATTTTCGATTTTATTAATCTGAGATTTTCCCCCTGATTAAGTAATGATTATATTTTGGATTGGTAGTGAACGCGTTACACGGAATTGAAGCATCAAGTTCGATGGAGGGTGGTATATTCTTGGGTTAAAAATGGTCCATGTGGAGATGGTGATATACCTTCTTGGTTTGGTGCTTTTACCTTCTCTGTACTAGAAGATTATAGAGTTGCCACCGGGATGTAAGTAGAATTTTACATGTTTCCAAGTGGTTTAAGGGATTCCGTTTCAGTAATTATTTCGATTTCCATTGTCACTGAGTTCCCCTACTTTAAATACCACTAGGGGTATTACAGTATCAATTGTTTGGGCCTTACCCCACAGCTTTAACCATACTTACTGTTTTATATGCGGGAAGCTTCTGAATGTGCTGATCATGCAATGGTTTTTTAGAATTGACTTTATCTTTTGAATTGTTTTCCAGGAATTGGAGAAGGAACATACTATGGAAGGTATGAAAGCTTGGGACTATGCTTACCTTTCTGAATTAGACAAGCTGTCGTATCAGCTAATAACATATTCCATCTTATCCATCTTCTTCGAACTGGTGAGCTTAATATCAAGTGAGGATGCTACTTTTAGTGGTACCCATGATCAAATCAAATACAGAACAGTCATCAATGAAGAAAGTTTCTCAAATGAAGGTATGACATAGATGAGCTGTTTGTATGAAAGTTGTTTAATTTCATATGCAATGTTGTTTCTAGGAATAAGCTAGGTGTTGTCTATCTTTGTTGGGATTTAGAATTAGTTTGGTCAAGATAATAGTTTGAAGAATGAATTTAGCAATAATTTATGATGTCAATGATTTTGCAGGTACTACAATATGCTTAGGTATAACTTATGACTGTATATTGTACGAAGCACAAAAGCTACATGAAAGTAAAAAAGAGAGAGCGTTGCATATGAAATGCTGGAGTTGTAAATGCAATTTTATATGTCCGGTCTTTATGACTTGAAAGTAGCGATCTAGTTCAAGTAAACTGGACTAGTAACTTAATTTTGGTTCACTTATGTCTCATTTTGGTTCAGTTATGTCTCTGTTAGAGTTATTGCTCATAAATGAAGATTGTTCAATACTTTTTGTTGTGGTCATCTGACTAGATGGGGTAACATCTTGATTGGACCCAAATATTTTTGAGTTGTTCACTAATCTCATTATTTGTAAAAATTCTATTTGATTATGTAGTTTCTATCGGGTATTACTTTGCGTCTGTGTAATCCTTTTTGTTTTCACTTAGTACTGATTTGCTAGTATCCCCAATAATAACTTGAGTACTGATTCATTTTGTTTTCGCTTGATGCTTTTGTTACTTTTCTTCTTTGCAGTCATCCTACGGTTTTATTGATTACTTTGATCGTAGATGTGCTGCTCTCGCTATTATGACTCTCAATGGGAGACATTTGTGAGTAGAATCCTTCTGCTTTTGATTGTTGTTTGTCTTGTTCTTATGTCCTGCGTCTAACTTTATCCATATGCAGGTTTGGGCAGTCTATCAAAATTAATGGGGCATATGCTAGTGGTCAGAGGAAGGACACCTCCGGGTTATATGCTTTCTTAATTGTGTGCACTAGGTTTATCATTTTTGCTCGACACTAATCTCATCTAATGCTGTTTGCTTCTTACCATGATGTGCAGTTCCTTTCCGTGTATTAATTGGTGATCTTAGCCCTGAGGTTACTAATGCTACTTTATATGCATGCTTTTCTGTTTACTGAGCTTGGTCTTCTTAGTCGATGTATCCATGGATGTCGTATAAACATGGGCAAGTGCAGCATCATGCAACGCTTTAAGTCAAGTTATTGTTGATCTTCATGTAAGTTTGGTTATTACTTTGCAAGAAGTTTATAGTTTTTCATGATGTTCGATTTTAGAATGATTTTTTTCTGCGTGCATAATTTCAGTGCCATCCTTGCCATAACTGAGAGCAAGAATGCAATAATGGAATATACATGTTTAATAGGTTCAATGGTTTGTTGCTGCAGGAAGGCCATCGGACAATGGTTGGTATCTCCACATTTGAGAAAAGGGTTTTCTAATCTTTGACTGAATTGGAGTCTTTTTCACAACTATATATGAAGTCTTATAATGAAGGAAAGAAAATAATCTCCATTTATTTTGGTTATATTTTTCTGGGTCTTTGAAGTTTATATGACGTTAGAAAAGGTGAAAAGTAAATACCTAGGGAAGTTTCTTTTGCGGACTTCGTTTTTCCCCTGTAATGATTCAAATTCTCCCTGTAACACCTAGAGTACCTTTCTTGTTTGGCATTGATGGAACAAGTGTGGTTGCTTAAGATGTTGGAATTTGGATTACCGTAAGTTCAGTTTCCGTAGATAGAAATTAGTTGTTCATCTTTTGCTGTGTGGTATAGATATTTTCTGATTGCTCTACTGCTAGTATTTTCTTAGAACAAATTTGTAATGTGTGATTGCTTACAAGTCCGAGAGCTTTATTTCTTAGTAGTATTCTTTGTATGTTTTATCTTGCGTCGATATGGTATGCGAGAGTTTGTGTAACTCTATTTCTAAAAGCATTGTTTTCTTGGTTGCAGGTGAAGCAGTTATAAAGAATGTCGAGGACAAGCGGATATTGAATAAAGAAACAAGTGGATCCAGGTAAACTTATTGGTATGCTGGAACTCTTATATTTTTGGAGTGATAAAAGAGTTATCTGCCTATACTTAGCATTTATGGATCACCTGGCAGTTGAACTCAACATGAACGCAAGTATCATATAGCAGTTATTTTTGCTTCTTATATTTTTGGATGATAAGTCATCTGCCTATACTTAGCAGTTATGGCACTTCTATACTTAGCAGTTATGGCTCATGAACACAACAAAAATTGGATTGAATGACTTCTTTTGAATGTTGGAATGTTAAATTGGATTGATGACTTATTTTGAATGTTGGAATGTTAAATTGGATTGAATGACTTCTTTTGAATGTTGAAATGTTTGAATTGGATTGTATTGTAACAATTCCCGGGGATAGGGTACCTGCAGGGTAAAATGAAAGGGAGGGAACATTAATATTGACCAGGTCAATAAAGACTGACTTTTTTTTTGTAACAAAGGATTCGTAACGGCAAAGAAGTGTCACTAATTTTTACCAGGATAGTAGGAATCAGTCCACGTTGACCTGGTCAAACAATTAGTAACCCTGGTAAAAATTTAGTAACGGAAAATTCTTGGTTACTAAATTTTTACCAGAACACTGAAGTCGGTCAACGTAGACTTAGTCAATGTATTTGTAACCCAAAAAAAAATAGAAACGGTCATACTTCAGTTACGAATTTTCATTTCGTGACGGTCGAGTGTAAATTACAAAGTGCGTCACAACCCCAAATTCGTAACGGCGACATGTTGGTTACGAATATTTGTTACACACCTCGTTGAAACGGTCTTTGTGCGTCACAACTCCATTTCGTGACTGAAATAGTGTGTTACAAAACGCAAAATATGGTGTAGGGGACCTTTGCTGAAGTTTTCAGAAACTTGAGAGCTTGATTATCAGTGTTGACAACGAACTCACTGTGAATAAGATAAGGATGCCAATTCTCAAGAGCTTGAACTAGAGCAATTAATTCCAACTCATAAGTAGACCACTTCTTCCGTGTATCTGAATTCTTTTCACTATAGTATGCAATTGGATGTCCTTCTTGAGATAACACAGCACCAATACCAACTATCGAAGCATCACAATGAATCTCAAAAGGTTTATCAAAATTTGTCATGGCAAGAACAGGTGTGCTATACAATGATAGACGCATTTTTGTGTCTAAGATTGTCCTCAATTTTCTCTTTGTTGGTACTAGATTTTGTACTTGTTATGGTGTTTTGTGTGTTTGTAGGTATTTTTGGGCAATAAACATTTTTGGAAAAATCAGCTCGAAAAGTTGTTAAAGGCACTCCTAGAGGACATTTGCTAGACGAACCCCACTTTGGATAAGGGGCACTCAATCACTAAGGGGATCTTTCTTTTCTATTTGCACCCCAGGGCACCAAGTGATATTCGCACCCCAGCTGTTGTTAAGGGGCAACCACCTTCTTCACCATTTGAATCAATTTTTGGTGGGAAGGTATGTGTAAAGACCTGAGAATTGCTGTGCAGATTTTGGACGTGTTTGAAGGAGATTAAATAGCTGTGATCGACTCAGAATATCCTGTTTTGACCAAACAAGGTTGGTAATGTTGTCAGAATCGTCTAACTTGGGCTACAATCACACATGGGACGAAACAGGGGTGTTCGTACATGAAGATATTCTCCATTAATCTCGAAGACATTTTGGTGAGATTTTCTCGTTCAAATCAATTCATACATGCCTGTTACACTGAATCAAATATGGTAAGTGTTTTGGATTCGAAAAAATAGGAGTCTTTGATCGGTTTGAAGTCAAACAGGAAAGCAGCTAACCTGAGACGTATGTGAAGAAAACAGAGTTATTCATGGACTTTCACGTGCTTCTCTGTGTATTGGCGTGAGTTGGCAAACACTATGACTGAATCTAAAACGTTCTGGAGTGTGCCAGCTTGGAAAATCTCGTGAAGGAATTATAACAGGAAAATATATCCGTGAAATGCAGAGAAGGAAAGAAGAGATATTGGACATTATTACGTGATATTATTGAGGCTTCTGGGTATATAAACGACGATGTATGGGAGTCTTAGAGGGGGATGGAGAGTTTGGGAGAGATACAGAGCATCAACATAGACGAAAAATCAAGTTGCAGAGAATAGCCATTTTCTGCTACTGTGAAGAACACCAAAAACATAAGACGCACATGGAACTGTCGTTGTTGCTACAGTAACAGCAACAGTTTTTATTTATCGTTCTCTGTAACAGCTGGTTTGTAACAGAAATAAGTGTTACAAACTCGGTTTTTATTTATTTTCTCCCATTTTCATCATTTGTAAACACTTTGAGCAATGAAATCAACTTTTGAGTGTGTTTCCAACGTGATGAGCTAAACCCCAACACTAGGACGACGGAGGAAGACGTCTTTCATACATGGGTAAAATTATTTAATTCTTTTTAAGACTTTTGCATTAATTTTAATTGAAAAATGATTTGAATTAATTGGTTGTCATTTAATTTGATGAGGTATGCTTAGCTTAAATGTTTTGATACATCATGCTTAGGATTTATAACTGATCTTTTGAGAATCTACCTTGGAAATATCAGAGTCCATGTTAATTTTATTTATTGAGCTTTAATTATTGAGAATAAATAAATTGAACCCTATGTTATGAATTCGACGAAATCCTAGTCCCAGTAACTCTCTTCATCCTGTGACAATATTTTGTATATATTTTTCCTTATTTTCGTTATTAGTTTTAAAACAAATTCTCAACAAGTCTGAGTGAACGAATCATCTTACTACAACATCATAAAAAATACCATCATACAACTTTTCTTTGAGAAGATTAAAGCTCTTATCTGCTTCTTCAGTCCATGCAAAAGTATCATGCTTCAAACAATCTGTCAAACCAGCTGCAATTGTGCTAAAATTTCTCATAAATCTTCTATAGAAGGAAGCTAACCCATGAAGACTTCGTACTTCTCGTATAGATGTTGGAGTAGGCCATTCTACAATTGCTTTCACCTTAGAATCATCTACAGAAATACCAGTATCTGACACAACATATCCCAAGAAAGTGACTTTGTTTGTAAAGAAAGTGCACTTCTTTAGATTCGCATACAAAACATTGTCCTGCAGTGCCTTAAAGACTTGAGATAAATGTAAAATATGCTCTTCTTCATTGTTGCTAAAAATCAGTATGTCATCAAAATATACTATGACAAACTTTCCAAGAAAAGGTTGCAGAACTTGATTCATGAGGCGCATAAAAGTACTAGGAGCATTATATAATCCAAAAGGCATGACTAACCACTCATATGAACCATCTTTTGTCTTGAAAGTTGTTTTCCATTCATCACCTTCTCGAATATGTATTTGATGATATCCACTACGTAAATCAATCTTTGTAAACACTTTAGCACCCAAAAGCATATCTATCATGTCATCAATTCTTGGTATAGGAAACCTATATGGTATAGTAACTCTGTTTAATGCTCTACGGTCTATACACACACGATGTCCACCATCCTTTTTGTCTACTAAAAAGGCTGGACTAGCACAAGGACTTTTTCTAAGTCTTATCAAACCTTTTTTTAACAAATCAGCAACCTGACCTTATAAAATCTCATGCTCTTTAGGACTTAACCTATAATGAGGTTGATTAGGAATAGAAGTTCCAGGAATGAAGTCTATTTGATGTTGTAAATCTCTAAGTGGAGGTAAAACATTTGGTAACTCAGCAGGAAATAAGTCACTAAAAGAAGACAATAAAGGTTGTACATTGTCTGGAATCTCCACCATAGGTTTAGCAACTTCATGAGAGCTCAAAGAATGAGTGTGATGTAAAGAATGAACAATAGTTGCAACCAAGGTAGTGATCTTCTTATCTGTTGGTTCCTTAATTGAAGTAGAAGTTTGTAAAGGCCATAAAACTTTAGTAAAACCTTCATGAACAAAAGTATAAGTGTTGTCATAACAATTATGAACATCACGAATATCATATTGCCATGGTCTTCCCAATAGTAAGCTTGCTGCAGTCATATTAATAACATCACATAAGACATAATCCGCATATCCAGGAAAAGAAAACTTGACCAAGCACTGATGAGTGATCTGCTGAGTTGATGAACTGTTTATCCAACCAACTGAGTACGGATTTGGATGAGTAGTAACAGGTAAACCAAGTTTTTCAACCAATTTTGCAGAGACGTAATTTTATGTACTTCCACTATCAATGATCATGTTGCAAAGCTTCTCTTCAATGAGGCAATGAGATTTGAAAATACTATGTCTTTGAGTAGGACATGGTTCAATGATGAAAACTGGGCGAATTACTCCAAGAAAATCTGCATCATAAGTCTCATGTTCTTGCAAATAATTAAACTCATCATCTCTTAGTTCTTCCTCTGCTTGTGTTTCTTCTTGAATTTCATTAATGTAAGCATGAAACTTGCGACAATCACTAGAAGTATGGCCAGTTTGGTTGCACTTGTTACATCGATCTCCTCGAAACTTTGAATAAGGATTAGAGGGTTTAGATAAAGGAGGAACTTCTTGTGGAAATTGATTACATCTAGTATTACGAACAAAATTTCGTTGTGGAGAAGCCTGAGGTGGTTTAGCTGATGATATATGCATTGTAGGAGCAGGTTTTGAAAGAATAGAAGTAGTTTGTTGTTGCTGATAAGGTTGGTTTGCACTTCTGTCTTGTGGATCAACAAAGACAGTTGATCCCTGTGAATATGGATCAACAACAACTGTTGCTCCTTTTTCACCCTGGTAACCATAAGAGTTATATGGTCTGGCAGCTTTATAAAAATGTTGATAACGAGCTTGTCTTGGATTAGCTTGGCGAGAAGTACTGAGTACACGCCTTTCAACCTTAAGAGATTGATGTATCGCTTTAACCATTGTAAAAGCTGATTGTGTCATTACTTGTTGAATTAAATTGTTCAAACCATCTATAAAACGTGCAACCAACTGCTCTTCAGTTTCATTCAATTGGTTACGAGCAACTAAAGCATAGAACTCAGCTACATATACTTCAACAAGTCTAGCTCCTTGTCTACAGTTTTGAAGTTTAATAAACAATTGTTGTTTATAATCCTTTGGTAAAAAACTTAGCTCTTAATAAACATCTCATTCGATCCCAAGTGCATATAGGAGGTTTGTGATACTTAACTCGATCTTCATAGAGTGTTTCCCACCAAGATGCAGCTCCAACTTTTAGTTTATATGCTACCAACTTAACTTTAGAAGAGTTTGGGACATCCATAAATTTGAAAAAGGATTCCACTTCATAAAACCAATATAGTAATTCTTCGATTTGTAAACCCCCGTGAAAACTAGGAACATCAACTTTAAGTTTATATTCTGGTATACTTCCATAATGACTCATACTAGACATTAATCGTCTTCCGTTTATCCACTTTTGTCTTTCACCTTCTTCGATTTGGTCTTCCTCATCACTGTTGATATTCACATGAGTAGGTTTTTTGTCAAGAAAACCTTCTAACGGCTCATTTTGGGAAAGATTACGTGAGACATTCTCAGGAATATAAGTATGCTGATAAAAAGTATGTGGTTTTACTTTTTTTGTTTCATCAACTACTTTTTCTTCAGATTTCTTTTCTCCTTCCTTTATATCATCCTCTGTTTATCCTGTCTTTTTCTCTCCATCTTATGTAACATCGTCTAGCTTAGGCATCACCAAGTCACCAAGACCAACATGTTTCCATATTTTGTCTATACACTCTCCATGTGTATTTAACATCGTTTCTATACTCTGCAATCTTCCCAGTTATTTATCAAAATTATCTATAAGAGCTTTGATGTTTTTGTTATTGGTTTCAAACTTATTGTCAAGTTTGGCTTCAAGCGCTGTGACAATGGGATCAATATCAGTTTGTGTTAACTTGTCTCCCATTGTAACGAAAGGTAGGGTTTTGAAAGTATGCGGAAGCTGTTAAGGATCTATTTCTAGATAAAAACTAAAAACGATGTATCTGATACCAACTAGTGTAGCACAGATAAAGATATAGCAAACTGGTTGCTAGGGTTGTAAGATAAACTTAAGTTTCGTCAGAAGCTTAATAGAAAATTGATTCTAGGATCAAGATTCTAAAGGTAAAGATGATAATCAATTTTAATGATAATAATAATAATAAGCTGTAAGTTTAAACAAGAAGGCATATCCTTTAAATAGGTTCACAAGAACCGACTAAACTTGAAAAGAAAAAGGAAATCTAAGTAAACTAGGAAAGAAAAGAACTTGCAAGACAAGTAAACTTTAACAGACGTAAAGGATCAACTGTGATAGTTGATACGTACGTATGGGATCATTTGTTATGGTTGATATAGAAATAAAGGATCAATAGTCATTGTTGATACAGAGAAAGATGTACTACATCACTTATATTCCCGAAGAACGGCCTAGTATTATCAATCACCTCACAATAATCTTAATCGACTAGCGAAAGAAGATATTGCGGAATCACAAACGATGAGACGAAGATGTTTGAGACTACTTTTATATCTTGCCTATCGTAAAAATCAATCTCAAGCCAATCTTTACGATTGCACTTAATACGATAGAAACAGCAAGATCAGATCACACAACTACGAGAAAGTAGTATCGGTCTGGCTTCACAATCCCAATGAAGTCTTTAAGTCATTAACCTACAGGGTCTCGATAGAAACCTAAGGTTAAAGGAGAATTGACTCTAGCTTATATAACTAGTATGACACAGGAGGTGTGGGGATTAGGTTTCCCAGTTGCTAGAGTTCTCCCTTATATAGTCTTTCAAATCAGGGTTTGCAATCTAAGTTACCTTGGTAACAAAGCATTCAATATTCACCGTTAGATGAAAACCTGATTAGATTCAAGCTAATATCTTTCAACCGTTAGATCAAAACTTAGCTTGTTACACACAAATGAAATGCACGTTTTTAGGTTTGTGTAACCGTACCCAAACATGTACATTTAGTTGGTTCAACAGTAGTTAACCAAATGGTTAGCCATATGAGCACTTTCATATCAACCATATTCTTATTTACCATAACTAGTTCAAATGACTCAAATGAACTAGTTAGAGAGTTGTTCAATTGCTTAGATCTTTATAATAGACACAATTGAAACAAAAACGATTTGATTCACTCGAATCGATTCATGAACTTTATAGCCACGGTTTGCAATTATGCATTTCTTAGTTTATAAAAGTTTAAGTTCACAAATAATCGTTTTTATAAAATAACCAACTTAAGTACACGGACTGGTACGCGGACTTAAGTACCTGGAATAAGTTTGTTTTTAGTTTACAAACTCCAGCAGAATTTCTCGGGATGAGAACTTCCGACAGTACGCGGACTTGGTTCCGGTTTTCCTGAGCAGCAAAGTACGCATACTTTGGTTCAATGAATAAGGACTTACACACATATGTGTTACCACACAATGTTTATATCCTTCCATAGTTATATAATCTAAACTCTCATTTCAATCATTGAAACATTCTTAGAGGACGTTATATAGTTGTTATCCACAAACCATTTTTCATCAAAGCCATTTTCAAGTGATTGAAACTTAACATGACTTTCGTCACTAGTAAAGATGAACTTGGCCAAAGCGAAAGCTTACCAACACATATTTCGAGAAATAGATAAGCGAGATAAACTTAGCTCGAAATTGCAAATGTGTATAATCATAGTCTATATAGCAAAACGACTTTTGTCTCAAGATAGGAGATAGAGTAGATACACTTTTGAGTGATAGATAAGTTCAAGTCTCCACATACCACAAGTTCCTTGAGTAGTTCTTCGTCTTTGTATGATGATAGCCATGGAGTCTTGAGCACAACTACACTTTGTATCTTAGTCCGAGACTTAGCTAATAGTAGACTAGAAATCAAGACTTATAGTTTTGATCACTAACATTGACAAACATGCTTGAGATAGCAACGCATGAGAGTTCGACCGAGCAGTGCTCTAACAATCTCCCCCTTTGTCAATTTTAGTGACAAAACTATCAATACATATGGAATACAAAAATAGATAAATAAACTTTTATAGCTTCTCTTCCTCATGCCTGATCCTCTTGGTTCTTCAACATTACTCGAAATCTTCGTCACTTCCAAGTACTCCAATGATTCCAAAGGTTGTAAGTTTAGCATCATCGTTGTTGAAAATCCGTAGCCATAACAATGAGAAAACAAGATTTCTCAATCATTGTTACACAGTGTCATAGTATTATTACACAGCATCAAAGTTCAATTGTATCACAACTTCGACAACAATACTATGGTGATATGTATCACTCCCACTTAGTCAATACTCCATCTCACATGGAAACCACTCCCCCTTACATAATGATCCGAAAACCATATGTATTTTTAGTATGAACTACACATTAATTCTCTCCCTTTTTGTCAATAAAATTGGCAAAGGTACGAAAACTAGTGGGATCCTAATGAAATTTCCAAAGAGACATTTCATGACCAAAAGCAATCACATATCAACAGATGCAATCATATAGCCGAAGCTAAATGCTTTCATCAAGGAGTTTATAAAGATACAAGATAACTCCTATTATATTCCACAGCCGCACTCCCCACAAAGATTTGGCAATTAAGCACAAGTTCAATTAAGAACTCTCCCCCATAAAATGTCATTCCCGAAAGAACAACAAGAGGGACCTTACTTTCACGAGAAAATAAGGATTTCTTTGGACATAACAAATCACATACGAATATGAATTTGAATCCAAATAATACTCAATTAAATTAACCACAAGAAAACCCATGATTAATCTAATCGGAAATGCTAAACATAACAGAACTTACGGAGCCGCACAGTATATACATAAAATATGGATTAGGGAAGATCAATACTGCGGAATAAACAAGGATTCATTCTATTTTCCATCACTATTTGCACAATGACATACAATAGACATAATCCTCGTAAACAAAAGTTCATCCTATCTTCCATCAATATTTGCATAATGACATAATAGGCTTCAAACTTTTGTAATGTCAAAAGTTCATTCATTCTTTTATCAATACATGCGTTCGACATATGAAAGACTTAACTTTTGACAAGTATGGGACTATCATAGTTCACGAACGCAAACACACATATCCCATAACATATTGCAGTATATAAAACCATAAAGATTAATACTGCAAAAATCATCTTCCAAACAATTTTAGAATTTAAACAGATAAACCTAAAAACATGAAGATGAAAACGTTGGACATAGCTATGTGTAATCACAATAATGGCTATTCCAAACTCTAGTTATTCTTCTAAATAAAACAAGAAAATAAGATTTGCTAGACAAATAAAATCAACAAGCTAAAAAAAAAAAAAACTGACTCCTATGCCAAAGCCGAACACGAACTGAAGTCAAATAGACGGTTCACTATCCTCATGAGTCTTGAGGTCTTTGAGCTTGTGATCGGCTGCATCAACTGCATCTTTAGAGAATATATCCTCATTGAGAAGGTCTTTAACTTGTGCTTTTATGAGACCAAGGTCAGAAGTAACCTTTTTCAACTCAGTTCTTAACACAACAAGACTTTTCAAAGTATCAATGAGTAGTAGTTTTTCTTCCTCAAAGTATTTGAGAAAATCATGAACCACTTCAGCAGAAACCATATCCCCATTCTCAATATCCTCATGAGTGTATGCATAGTAACATGAGTCGTTGGGATGACCATCTTCTACTAGAGTTCTTTTCTTCCTCCCTTTGGACTCAAAACCAATACCTTTGTCAAGAAAGCCCCTCGCAAGACCACCAGAACGTGAAGATGAAGAGGATGACATTCTTGATAAACCATAAAATATCCCAGAGTATGCATGCATGACTCAGAGGTTTGGTATTTATATGGTTTCTTAGGGAAGGTAACCTTTAGGGTTTCTAAAAATTGATTCGTGACAGTAACACGGGTATCCGTACGAACACAACCTGACCCAAAGAAATTAAGAACAAAAAGGTCGTATTTTTCGACACAAAGAATTTTTGCTACGTGAAAGATTTTCACAAGGATTTTTGGCTCAATAAATTTTAAATCTACATAGAGAAACAATTTAGAGCAAAAAAGTAGCAGGCAACATGGTTGCAATAAAAGCTTTTTAAAAAAAAGGAACAACAAGGAACGACATTAGACACAATCAATACTTAAGCAAAGTTGTCTGCAAAATAGTTTAACTATGGACGATAAGAAAATAGCTCAACTAAACAGAAGCAATTTTGCCAACAGTATACCTGATTATTGACACATCTTACTCAACAGGATTTTTATGAGTAAGTTCTTTATCCCTTGTGATTAATTAGCACAAGTATGAGCTCTGAGCTCATTAAAAGAATTGTGTTTACGATCGAGTCTCTTTTTCCTTTCAAATCTAGGAAGGAATCCTTTTGATGTGAGAAATTATCATAAAACTTACTGTCATCAAAATACGAGACATAGTTTGAGTTCTTACCAGAAGAATTTTGACTTGAGGAGGTTGACAACCTGTTGACAATCTTTTTATAACCTTCAATTATCTTCTTCAGGTTATTTCTCATATCATCATTCTTGCTCCTTTTGTAGTTGCAGGAAATCCTACAATACACACCTCACAAGAATTCATAATATCTAACACATATTTAAGATCATTAACCAATCTCTTTATTAATTGAGTTAGAAATTTTACAAGAAGGAAGTGAAATCAAGAATGTTACTGCTACTCTAGACTTTCTCTCTCCTCTAAACTTTCTCTCCACTCTCTAAAAATATCTCTCTCTTTCATAAGCCTATTGAGGTCTTTATATAGGACATTACATAGTGGATGACAGCTAAGCTGTCCTTTATTTTCGGATCTGACTTGCGACATTCTCGCAAGTGTACAAATATAAAATCTCGCAACACTCCTAAATCTTGCTAGGTCTTCACATCTTTCTCGTGTTCAGGCTGTCGTCATCCGTTGCGTCATTTATATTACTCGTCTGCGATGTCTTCGTAATGTGTCGTTCATGGATTTCGCAAGGGCATTGGTGTTGCGATATTCTGATCCTACATCTTGCCTCTTCTCATGTCTTCTCTGCGAAGGAGAGAATGTCATGAGAACTAACACTTTCAAAATGCCGCAGTTGTTCATTTCTTTCTGCCGACAAGATTCCGTAAATTAAGCATAACCATTTACACGTGTTAAATTTTCCCCTTTTCACCGGCACTTTAAATGCTAACCGGTCATCATTTTTTGTCTATTTAAGAAGAGATCCATCGTAAAAATGTTTTCTTTCTTTTACTTCGTCTTCTTCATCTGTAAATCTTCTTTTTGTCGTCTGCAATTTTTTCACCGTTCATCTTTTCATAAATCCTCTTCATCTTTCTGCTACTGTTCCCATGGAGCCATCAAGGTTTGTTTATTGATAGGTGTCTAAAACACCTATGTATTTATCTATTGTTTATGCTTTCTCTGCTAGTTTTCTTGTAAATTATGTATCTTATGTTTGCTTTTGAATATTTAGGTACTTTGGAGTCACTTGGAACTAAAGAAGAAGAAACATGGCAAAAGTCTCATCTCATGTGCAAATGCTTTTGGAGGCGGATTATTTCTCACAATTTACTTTTATTTCTTCATCTTTGTCTGAAAAGTATGTTGGCTTTAGTGATGCAACTTTTCTGCCTGAAAAGCACGACAACTTTAATGATGACTCTCATTGAAGAGAAGAAGTGAATATGAGAAGTAAGAGACGGCTGCCGTTCTTGGAAGAATTCGAAGAAGAGGAAAGCATTCATTTGGATCAAAGAGGACGAAAGCGCCGTTTCGTATGCAAGCACTGTTCGGAGCACAATGGAGGATAAAGGACAATCAACATCACCAATACAAGTTGCAAAAGGGCTACCATTTGGTTGGCCTTTATCTTATTGATGGGTGTCTAGGATTACCCTGGGTATCCCCTATCTGGCTCACCTGGATGGCTATATCCAGTTCACTTATTACACAACCTAATCGAGAAACCAATTCTCAATCATTGTGAGCTGAAATTGAGAAAAGAAGAGAAGCATCAACCGCTGTTGTTGATGAGAGACGATCGAGAAACTGAGAGAATTGCAGCTGAAATATAGAGAGGAGTTGAATGAGAAGATTCGAAGACTGTGTCGCGACAACAGAGGAGATCGAGAATCTGTTGTTGAGAAGAATAAATAGAAAATGGGTTTTTCTGTCTTGTGAAGATGATGAATCCAAAGGTAGCAGAGAAGGAAGACGGAGTGAACTCGTGGTGGTTTTGGTTTTGTTTGAGGATCTGTTGATTGCTGAGAAATCAGAGAAGATGGATGGAGTGTGTGGCTGGTGGTTACAGGCATATGGGTTGAATTCTTGGGGGTTCTGGGTAAAGTGTACACCAGATGCTTGAAAAAAGGCCTGAGATACAGCCAGGGTTGGATGTAGTCTGAACTGATGTTGATTTGACAGATGGATGAAGGTGAATCTGGTAGTTCAGAGATGGAGCTGAGATTGCTGCGACTGAAATTGGTGGCATGTTATTACAGTTACAGCCATTGCAGGTGGTTGAACTGAATGTATTACAGAGAAGAAATGGCAGAAGCAAGAGATGATGGCAGTGAATGTGTGGATGATTATGAGGCACAGATTGAAATGGTGGTGCTGATGTTGAAGTCGCGAGCTGGTGATGCAATTGTAGGTGCAGGTCGTGGTGCTTGCTGTGGCGTATTTCAGGTGGCGGTTGAGTTGCTGAGATGCAATAGCTATGGCACTGTGTTGTTGAAAGTCATAGATGGAGCAGTTGGACTGGGGAGCAAGAGCTTATTATGCTGCAGTCTTAGCTGGGTTCTGGCTAAAATGGATGCTGATGCTGTGACTTGCAGCTGTTGCAGAAAATGGTGCTGCTACTGAGAGCAAGGAATGGCTTGGAAGCTACAGTATTAGTTGTGTTATGCAAGTGCCCGTGATACTATTGTCAGATGGAACGGAGGCTGGTACAAAGTAGCAAGGGGGAATATGAACTGTACTAGTGTTGGTACCTGGATTAACAATGCCGAAATGGAGCTGTAGAGCAATTGCAGGTGTTGAGGATTGGTGCTTGTGGCACTGGAAATGGTGAGGCTGTTGTTGTGTGCTGCAGTGATGGCTGAAGCTATTGCAGGGACCTATGGACTTGAACTGAAGATGCAGGTGTTGTGGGTTATCTGAGTGTGTAGTTGCGGCGACAGACGATTCAGGCGATTGCAGTTTGTGATGGCGAGTAAGCTGGTGCCAGGTAAGGGAAGCTGTGATGTTAGTACTGTGATGGTGACTGAAGCTAAAGCCATGGAATAGCAGGAGCTGTTTTGCAAGATGGACCTGATGTTGTTAATGATTGAAGCTGCAGCTGTGGATGTGGCTGAAGATGGTTGACTCAGAGGAAGAGCAAGGCAGTAAGGCAGTAGCTCAGGTACCTCAGATGGAGGTTAGCAGGGAGCTGCATTGTTGGAATTTGTGGTTATCGAACAAATGAATGGTTGGCTGTAGCAGCAGCCATTAATTAACAGCAGAATGATGGTGCTGTGGTGATGAGCTGGAGAATGAATGAGGTTTTGAATTGGCGGGTGGAGTTGAAGCTGCCAACTGTGTTGCCATGGAGATACAGTTACAAGCCATTGCAGGTTGTAATGCTTCTGGTGCAGTCGCGACCTGGTGGAGTCAGATCGAGGCGAGCCTTGTTATCGTGTTGGGATGGAAATCACGAGAGATAGCCGATGAGAGTTCGCTTGTGTATGCCCATTATGGTGGATTATGTTGTTATACGGGGAGAGTAGAAGGCTGGGAGCAACTCTTTTGTTGGTGGTGTTAAATGAATTGATGCTTTGTATGTGAAGCTACAGGCAATGGGATTTGCAGAGGGCTTGAGGACTTTTGACATAGCAGTTGAGTGATGCTGTGGTTTGGTGGTTCAATGGAGACGAAATGGTGGTGAATGGCAGGTGGTATGACTGAGATTGTGGGTTGAGTTAGCGATACGGGGTGGAATGTATGCG
This sequence comes from Papaver armeniacum, assembly GCA_023531295.1. Lineage (NCBI taxonomy): Eukaryota > Viridiplantae > Streptophyta > Magnoliopsida > Ranunculales > Papaveraceae > Papaver > Papaver armeniacum. The sequence goes on from JAJJWW010004498.1 coordinate 64,832, forward strand.
GATCTTTGTGCGGTTGGGAAGGCTAGAGCAGCTGACAAGGTGACTTACTCATCAACCTGAACTCAGTGACTCAACTGAGTTGATTGCTTTGACCGGCGACCGGTGACTTTTCTGGCAGAATTCCGGCGCCGGCGGCAAAATTCCGGCCGGAAACCCAGTTTTCCGGCGATTGTTATTTGGGCATATCTTCTACATGGGTTTCTCCTGTGTGGGCTTGGTGAACTCAATATATTGGGCTTGGACTTTTGAGGATATGACCTAGTTTTGGAAGGAGAAAAAGGCTACAAAAGGGAAAGTTTTCTACAACCTTAAAAAGAAGACGTATTCTTCTTGGAGTTTTGCAGAGAGCCGGAGCTAGGGTTTGCTTTCATTTAATATTTTCATCTTCTTTAATTTATTTCATTTATTGATTTGATAATGAACTCCATATTTATGAGTAACTAAAACTCTCTTTGATTAAGGGCGATTTCGAAGCCCGAAATATGAATCTATATTTGATATGAAATAACTTGTTCTCTTGCATTCATTAATGTTATTGATTGATTTCTACCATGCTAATATTGTCTATGGATTATTTGTTAAGGGTTTAAGTTCGAAATTGAATCATTAATTCTTAATCTATTTGCTAGTTTAGATTTTCTTCGACCCGTAATTGTCTAGAGAAGATAAACACAAGTAGTAATATGTGGGTATTGATGATGGGACTTTGTTAAGTACCCATATGTAGAAATCAACACTAGTAGGTGATTCATGCTTTTGAGTTCATCACTAGGAGCAACCTTATCTCACAGAACTTAGAGCACTTGTTTAAGTCAAACCTAGTAAGCGTACCTCTAGGAAACTTGGCAAGTAGGAACCGGTAGTCGAGCGCTTCCGTATCCGGTGAGCTAGAAGATAATAACAGAATAGTTGAGCGTACTAATTATTCTAGGGTTGTTAGTAACATGATAATGTGAAGAACATAGCTATCTATCAATTTGGTTTGTATTCCGTGGTCTAGAATGAACCTTTAATCAATTACATCTCATATTTGAATACATTTTACAATTTTCAGCATTTCTACAACAAAATCATCTTTGCTAAGAGTATTTGCATAACAACTTGAACTTCATACCTCCCTTGGGACGATCTTACTTACATTATACTACTTGCTAGTTAAAGAGAAGTAGAGAAATTTATTTTTGCGAGTTCGACACCTCGTCAAAATTGGCGCCGCTGCCGGGGAGGCAGTGGCAAGTTTAGTTGTTATTTTTATTCTTAGTTGTTATTTTTGCTTTTGATTACGATTTCAGTTTACTTATTCAATCTCTTAGAATCTGATTTTCAGGTACTATTTCTTTGGTGAATGCGTGGAGAGGGCAGACCAAGTCCAATTGGTATACGTCTTCGTTCAGGCACTTTACTTAAGGATTTCATTCGAGCAGTCAACACTCCACTTCCTCAAAGTTCTACACCAAGTGAATTCTCGGACTCGGACGAAGAGGAAGACAACACAATGGGAGGTCGACCACCTGCTCCAATAACACTCAAGGAGCTCACTTCTCCAAACCTAGATCAGCAGCCTTTATGTATTCAGCTGAATGGAACCATTGAGTTGAAACCACAATTGATTAACTTGCTGCCCAAATTCAGAGGTTTAGCGTGAGAAGATCCTAATCGTCACTTGCAACAATTCCATCATGTTGTGACTAGTATGAAGCAAGCAACTGCAGATGCGGATATGGCTATGATGACATGACTTTTCCTTTCTCTCTTTTAGATCTCAAGTAGAGAGTGGTTCTTTTGCTTACCTACTGGAAGCATAACCACATGGAATGGGATGAAGAAATTGTTCCTTGAGAAGTATTTTCCAAAGATCAAAAGCATTTGTAATTCGCAAGGAGATTTGTGGTATTAGGCAAGTATCGGGAGAGACTCTCCATGAGTATTGGGAGCGCTACAAGAAGCTTTTAGCTAGTTGTCCACACCACCAAATCGGTGATCAACTTGTGATTCAATATTTCTACGAGGGGTTGCTTTCTAATGATAGAAATTTGATCGATGCCGCAAGTGGTGGTGCACTTACCAACAAGACCATTGCGGAAGCTACAAGTTTGTTGGAGAATATGGCTATGCGAACACTCAACAATTCTACACTCGAGATGAATCGGCTGTGTAAGGAAGGTGAATGAAGTTGGCAATTCTTCACACATGGAACAAAGGATGGGCAACATGGAGAGGATGATGAATCAAATAGCTGCAGCTGTCATACCATCATCATATACCGAAGATGTTGAGCAAGCAAGTGCTATGTACCAAAATCAGCAAAGGCCGAGGTACGATCCGTACTCCAACACATACAACCCAGGTTGGCGTGATCATCCGAATTTCAGCTATGCAAACAAGCAAGCTGCTGCAAATCCTACTTTCAATCAACAAGGAGGATATCAATTCATGCAAAGACCACCACAAGAAACTCAAGGCACGAGTATAGATGACAAGTTGAATCTCATTCTCAACACAATGGTGCAAGATAAGCAAAAGTCATCAATGGATATGAAGGACATCCGAACACAAATGGGTCAATTAGCTAATGCCGTGAGCAAATTGGAAGCACAAGCAGAGGAAAACTTCCTTCGCAACCAATAAATCACAAGGAGAATGCCAATGCTATTGAGTTACGAAGTGGGAAGAAAGTAGAGAAAGGAAACATCACTTAGGTGTCCCATGAACCTGATTTGGAGAAAGAAGAGGGTGAAACAGACCCCTAAAAAGGCTAACCCGGTAACAAATTCTAACTCTAAAACTCATGTTTCTACTTATGTTACTTCTCCGCCTTTTCCTAGCAGGTTTGCAAAGTCGAACAAGGAGACATTGTACCAAGAGCTTTTGGAAATCTTTAAGAAGATTGAAGTGAACATTCCACTCATTGAGGCGATAAGGCAAGTTCCACGTTGGGCAAAGTTCTTGAAGGAATTGTGCACTAACAAGCACAAATTGACCGTAACGAGGTAATGAGTGTGGGGAGAATGCTTGGCATATCTTCAAAAGAAACTCCCACCTAAGTTGAAAGACCCCGGTAGTTGCACCATACCATGTACTATTGGTAAAATCAGGTTTGAACGTGCTATGTTAGATTTAGGAGCATCCATTAATGTTATGCCTGCCTCCGTTTATGAATCATTGAATCTTGGACCTCTTAAGAATACCGGTATTGTTATACAACTTTGCGATAGGTCTAATTCTTACCCGAAAGGGGTTATTGAAGATGTTTTGGTGCAGGTTAATCAACTCATATTTCCAGCTGATTTCTATGTTCTTGACATGATGGATGAAGATTCACCATCGACTACCCCCTTGCTGTTGGGTAGACCATTCATGAGAACCGCTAAAACAAAGATAGATGTTTTTAAGGGCGCTTTAACTATGGAATTTGATGATGAGATCATAAGTTTCAATATCTTTGAGGCGATGAGATATCCTAGTGACATGCATTCATGTTTTTCTATTGATGTTATTGATTCTCTAGCTCAAAAGATGTTTGAATTAAATGGTGATGATGCGTTAGAAAACACCATAGTGGAAGGTTTAGGTTATGGAAAATACAAAGACATTGAAAGTGAATTGTCTATTTGAGATGAGCTTAAAGAGGCTGTTTTATCTCTTAACTCATTACAAGAAGTTCCACCAAAATATAATGTGTCTTATGTTTCTTTGCCGCTTACTAATGAGAAACTTTTACCGTCGATTGTGCGGGCACCTATTCTTGAGTTGAAACCTCTTCCGGATCACCTTAAATACGTGTATTTAGGTGACAAGGAAGAGTTACCGTGATCTTTGCCAACAACCTTACCAAGGTGCAAGAGGAGAAGCTTATTCGAGTGCTAAGAGAGTACAAGTCTGCCATTGGGTGGACTATTGCCGATATCAAAGGAATTAGTCCTTCCACATGTATGCACCGAATACTTCTTGAGGAGGGGGCAAAACCAACAAGAGAAGCTCAACGTCGCTTGAACCCTCCAATGATGGAAGTAGTCAAGAAGGAAATCCTGAAGTTGTTGGAAGTCGGGGTGATCTATCCCATATCCGATAGCAAATGGGTGAGCCCGATTCAAGTCGTTCCAAAGAAGTCCGGAATCACGGTGGTGAAAAACGAAGATAATGACTTGGTTCCAACTAGAATCCAGACCGGTTGGAGAGTGTGCATTGATTACCGAAAGCTCAACTCTACCACCCGAAAGGACCATTTTCCCTTACCATTCATTGATCAAATGCTTGAAAGGTTGGCTAGACATGCTTTTACTGCTTCCTGGATGGTTTTCGGAGTTATAACCAGATTGTAATAGCTCCGGAAGATCAAGAAAAGACGACGTTTACTTGCCCTTTTGGCACTTTTGCGTATAGACGTATGCCATTTGGCTTGTGCAATGCACCAGCCACTTTTCAACGTTGTATGGTAAGTATATTCTCAGATTATGTGGAAAGCATCATAGAAGTGTTTATGGATGATTTCAGCGTGTATGGTGATTCTTTTGACAAATGCTTAGATAACCTTGCACTTATTCTTAAACGATGCGTAGAAACTAATCTTGTGCTTAATTGGGAAAAATGTCACTTTATGGTCAATCATGGGATTGTGCTAGGTCATGTTGTATCCTCTAAGGGGTTAGAAGTTGACAAGGCTAAGATAGATTTGATTCGGAACTTACAATACCCCACAAATGTGAGGGAGGTTCGCTCTTTTCTTGGTCATGCGAGGTTTTATAGGAGATTCATCAAGGATTTCTCCAAGATTGCAATGCCCCTGTGTAGACTCTTGCAAAAAGATGTGGCCTTTGATTGTGACAAGGAATGCAAGGAAGCTTTCGACACCTTGAAAGAGTTGTTGACTACCGCACCAATCATCAAACCACCGGACTGGAGCACGCCATTTGAGTTAATGTGCGATGCAAGTGATTATGCCGTTGGAGCCGTGTTGGGACAGCGAGATGGCAAAGTTCCATATGCCATTTATTATGCTTCTAGAACTCTCAACGGAGCACAAATCAACTACTCCACTACTTGAAAAGGAGCTTTTGGCCATAGTGTTTGCACTCGAGAAGTTTAGATCTTATTTAGTGGGTACAAAGGTGGTTGTTTTCTCTGACCATGCTGCACTTCGATACTTGCTAACAAAGAAGGATGCTAAGCCAAGGCTCATAAGGTGGATTCTTCTTCTTCAAGAGTTCAACATGCAAATCAAGGACAAGAAGGGTAGTGAGAATCTTTGTAGCGGATCATCTAAGCAGATTGGTTGTGTCAGAAGAAGCGATTCCTTTGCATGATAGCTTCCCGGATGAGCAACTCTTTGCGGTTGGTGGCACAACTCCATGGTACGCTGATATTGTTAACTTCTTGGTGACGGGACAAGTACCTAGTTCCATGTCTACATTTCAAAAACACAAGCTTAAGAAGATTGCTAAGCAATATATATGGGATGAACCTTATTTGTGGAAGCATTGCTCCGATCAAATGATCCTTGAGTGCGTACTTGAATCGAGTTCCAATCAATTCTGAATTTTTGTCACTCATATGCTTGTGGTGGCCATTTCGGAGCCAAGAGGACAGCCCTCAAGGTTCTCGAAAGTGGTTTTTATTGGCCTACATTGTTTAAGGATGCATATCTATGTTGTAAGGCTTGTGATAGGTGTCAAAGGACAGGCAACCTTGGTGCTAGAAACCAAATGCCGCAAACACCAATTCTCGCTGTTGAGATTTTTGATGTTTGGGGTATCGATTTTATGGGGCCTTTTGTGAATTCCAATGGGAAATTTTTTATACTTCTTCTTTGTAGATTATGTTTCTAAGTGGGTGGAAGCTAAAGCCACTCCTACCAATGATTCTCTTATTGTTTGTGAGTTTGTGAAGGAACATATCTTTTCTAGGTTTGGAACACCTCGAGTGGTGATTAGTGATGGAGGTTCGCACTTCAAGAGATCCTTTCACGCTCTTCTAAAGAAGTATAACATTTCTCATAAAGTTGGCACACCGTATCATCCACAAACGAGTGGACAAGATGAAATTTCCAACCAGGGAGATTAAGTCCATCCTAGAGAAGAAGGTGAACGTTACAAGGAAGGATTGGAGTTATAGACTCACTGACGCTTTGTGGGCGTATAGGACAACTTATAAGACACCCATCGGTATGTCTCCTTTTAGGTTTGTCTATGGAAAACCTTGCCATCTTCCCGTCGAACTTGAACACAAAGCTTATTGGGCTATCAAGGTATGTAATATGGAATTAGATGCAGCTGGTGAACATAGGAAACTTCAGCTCAATGAGTTAGAAGAGATACGAAATGATGCATATGAAAGTTCATGCATTTATAAAGAAAAGACCAAGGCTTTCCATGATAAAATGATTTCCCGAAAGAGTTTTGAAATAGGGCGAGAAAGTACTTTTATTCCATTCTCGTCTTAAATTGTTTAGGGTAAACTTAGGTCCGGATGGATTGGACCATTTGTTGTTACTAATGTGTTTGCGCATGGTGCGGTTGAAATCATTAGTCCCAAAACAGGCTGGTTTCCAAGGTCAACGGCCATCGTTTGAAACCATACTATGAGCGTTTGTGACGGAGAATCGGGATATGATCACATTGAGTGACCCACTCCCCTGGAGGAGTAATTGGAGCTGAACGTCGGGCTGTGACGTTAAACCAAGCGCTAAGTGGGAGGCAACCCACCGGTTTTGTATCTTTACCTTTATCTCTTTATTTTTTTCAAGCATTTTATCTTTTATTTTTCTTTGTTTTTGCATTTCGTTTGCTGAATTTCCCACCTTGAACTTTCTTTGGACGATTCAATTTTACATTGAGGACAATGTAAAGTTTAAGGTGGGAAACATTTATATGTTTGTATAGTTTGTTTTAGTTTGTTTTATGCCTTTAAAATTAAAAAAAAAAAAAAAAATCAGAAAAATAGAAAAAACAAAGAAAAAAATGTGTGCTTTTTGAACTCCGAAATCTAGAAACTTGTTCCTTTAGGTTGACACCATTAGTGGATGGAACCATTTTGAATGCAGGAGTTGAGGAACCAATTAACTAAAGGGACGAACATAGCTCAGAAATCACAAATAACATGATAGTCGTTACCATATCTCGGAATATCACCATATCGCATTCTATTTTTATTTTTCCATATTTATCTATTGTTCTCTAAGTGTTTTGGTGGGTCACTAAACATCGACGTGTTATTACTGCTAGGATGAAATAGAGTGATTGAGTTGCTAGAAAAAGAAAAAAAAGAGACCGACCAATTAGACCAAACGGAATAAAAAGACACTTGGATAGCAGTATGTGTGAAACGTAGTCCCTGTCTCCGTCGCCTAAACAAGCGTGGAATGCAGGATCCAAGGCAACTATCACGTACTTGCTGACAAGAAGCATGCGCTTGGATCCAAAAGATCTAATCATTCCGTCTAAAAAAAAAAAAAAAAAAAAAAAAAGTGAAAAAGAAAAGAAAAAGAAAAAAAAATAGTATCATTATTGAATAAAGTCACTCCTGGTTCCCTTGTATATGCTAGTGAGTTGATGTAGAAATAAGTTTGTTGACCTCTGGTTCCCTTGTATATGCCAGTGTGTTAACACTAGAATTGACCGATAGCTCAATCCAATAGGATGGATAGGTTCATCTTGGCGGTGACCTTGAGACAGATATGGGAAACATCGATCACTTGTGAACATTCGCCAACATCTACATCTATATCCATCTTCTTAATCTTTTCATTGTGATTGTGGTTTGTTAGTTTCCGAGTATTGTGGTTTGTTCGACTATCTAATTAGAGCTTTATTTACTTATATATGAACTGAATTTGTGCAAGGTACCTCCTCCGTAGTCATTTTGGATTCGTTCATTGATTTGTCACAAATAGACGGAGTTGGAAATATGGGTTTTTTAGGCAGACCTCTTGTAAACCTTCATGAGACTAAAACTCGTCCACTAGGGACACCTAGGGGTTCAAAGGCCTGTTGTTCATGCTTAGAGTAACCGTAGCCTCGACGAGACAGAGTTGTATGTATCTTTTTGAATTATTTTGTTTGATTTGCTCAAGGACTAGCAAAGTCTAAGTGTGGGGGAATTTGATAGGTGTCTAAAACACCTATGTATTTATCTATTGTTTATGCTTTCTCTGCTAGTTTTCTTGTAAATTATGTATCTTATGTTTGCTTTTGAATATTTAGGTACTTTGGAGTCACTTGGAACTAAAGAAGAAGAAACAGGGCAAAAGTCTCATCTCATGTGCAAATGCTTTTGGAGGCGGATTATTTCTCACAATTTACTTTTATTTCTTCATCTTTGTCTGAAAAGTATGTTGGCTTTAGTGATGCAACTTTTCTGTCTGAAAAGCACGACAACTTTAATGATGACTCTCATTGAAGAGAAGAAGTGAATATGAGAAGTAAGAGACGGCTGCCGTTCTTGGAAGAATTCGAAGAAGAGGAAAGCATTCATTTGGAGCAAAGAGGACGAAAGCGCCGTTTCGTATGCAAGCACTGTTCGGAGCACAATGGAGGATAAAGGACAGTCAACATCACCAATACAAGTTGCAAAAGGGCTACCATTTGGTTGGCCTTTATCTTATTGATGGGTGTCTAGGATTACCCTGGGTATCCCCTATCTGGCTCACCTGGATGGCTATATCCAGTTCACTTATTACACAACCTAATCGAGAAACCAATTCTCAATCATTGTGAGCTGAAATTGAGAAAAGAAGAGAAGCATCAGCCTGTTGTTGATGAGAGACGATCGAGAAACCGAGAGAATTGCGGTGAAATACTGAGAGGAGTTGAATGAGAAGATTCGAAGCGTGTCGCGGCCAATGAGAGGAGATCGAGAATCATTGTTGAGAAGAATAAATAGAAAATGGGTTTTTCTGTCTTGTGAAGATGATGAATCCAAAGGTAGCGAGAGAAGGAAGACGGAGTGAACTCGTGGTGGTTTTGGTTTTGTTTGAGGATCGTTGATTCCGAGAAATCGAGAAGATGGATGGAGTGTGTGGTGGTGGTTACGAGGCATATGGGTTGAATTCTTGGGGGTTACGGGTAAAGTGTACACCGGATGCTTGAAAAAGGCACGAGATACTGACCCGAGGTTGGATGTAGTACGAACTCGATGTTGATTTGTGAGATGGATGAAGGTGAATCGGTAGTTCGAGAGATGGAAGTGAGATTCTTTGCGATCGAAATTGGTGGCATGTTATTACAGTTATAGCCATTGCTGGTGGTTGAACTGAATGTATTACAGAGAAGAAATGGCAGAAGCAAGATATGATGGCAGTGAATGTGTGGATGATTATGAGGCCAGATTGAAATGGTGGTGCTGATGTTGAAGTCGCGTTTGGTGATGCAATTGTAGGTGCAGGTCATGGTGCTTGCTGTGGCGTATTTCAGGTGGCGGTTGAGTTGCTGAGATGCAATAGCTATGGCACTGTGTTGTTGAAAGTCGTAGATGGAGCAGTTGGACTGGGGAGCAAGAGCTTATTGTGCTGCAGTCTTAGCTGGGTTCTGGCTAAAATGGATGCGATCTTTGTGACTTGCAACATTGCGAGAAAATGGTGCTGCTCGAGAGCAAGGAATGGCTTGGGAAGCTACTGTATTAGTTGTGTTATGCAAGTGCCAGTGATACTATTGTCGGATGAAACGGAGGCTGGTACAAAGTAGCAAGGGGAATATGAACTGTACTAGTGTTGGTACCGGATTAACAATGCCGAAATGGAGTGTAGAGCAATTGCAGTGTTGAGGATTGGTGCTTGTGGTACTTTGGAAATGGTGAGGCTGTTGTTGTGTCTTTGCAGGTGATGGTCAAGCTATTGCGGTGGGACCTATGGACTTGAAGCGAAGATGCGGGTGTTGTGGGTTATCGAGTGTGTAGTTGCGGCGGCCAGACGATTCAAAGCGGTGCGGTTTGTGATGGCGAGTAAGTGGTGCCGAGGTAAGGGAAGTTGTGATGTTAGTACTGTGATGGTGACTGAAGCTAAAGCCATGGAATAGCAGAAGCTGTTTTGCAAGATGGACCTGATGTTGTTAATGATTGAAGCTGCAGCTGTGGATGTGGCTGAAGATGGTTGACTCAGAGGAAGAGCAAGGCAGTAAGGCAGTAGCTCAGGTACCTCAGATGGAGGTTAGCAGGGAGCTGCATTGTTGGAATTTGTGGTTATCGATCAAATGAATGGTTGGCTGTAGCAGCAGCCATTAATTAACAGCAGAATGATGGTGCTGTGGTGATGAGCTGGAGAATGAATGAGGTTTTGAATTGGCGGGTGGAGTTGAAGGCCGCCATTTGTGTTGCCATGGAGATACGATTACAAGCCATTGCGAGGTTGTAATGCTTCCAGTGCGATCGCGACACAGTGGATGTATCGGGACAGTTCTTTGTTATCGTGTTGGGATGGAAATCACGAGAGATAGCTGATGAGAGTTGCTGCTGTGTATGCCCATTATGGTGGATTATGTTGTTATACAGGGAGAGTAGAAGATGGAGCAACTGCTGTTGGTGGTGTTAAATGAATTGATGCTTTGTATGTGAAGCTACAGGCAATGGGATTTGCAGAGGGCTTGAGGACTTTTGACATAGCAGTTGAGTGATGCTGTGGTTTGGTGGTTCAATGGAGACGAAATGGTGGTGAATGGCGGGTGGTATGAGGCGAGATTGTGGGTTGAGTTAGCGATACGAGGGTGGAATGTATGCGAGATCTTGTCGATTGGGAAGGCTAGAGCAATGACAAGGTGACTTACTCATCAACTGAACTCGTTGACTCCAGGTGAGTTGATTGCTTTGGCCGTGACCGGCACTTTGACTTTTCGCAATTTCAGCAGCGTAAAACCCATACTGAAACGATTTTCGGCGATTATTTGGGCATATCTTCTACATGGGTTTCTCCTGTGTGGGCTTGGTGAACTCAATATATTGGGCTTGGACTTTTGAGGATATGACCTAGTTTTGGAAGGAGAAAAAGGCTACAAAAGGGAAAGTTTTCTACAACCTTAAAAAAAGACGTATTCTTCTTGGAGTTTTGCGAGAGCCGAGCTAGGGTTTTGCTTTCATTTAATATTTTCATCTTCTTTAATTTATTTCATTTATTGATTTGATAATGAACTCCATATTTATGAGTAACTAAAACTCTCTTTGATTAAGGCGATTTGGTTAGAAATATGAATCTATATTTGATATGAAATAACTTGTTCTCTTGCATTCATTAATGTTATTGATTGATTTCTACCATGCTAATATTGTCTATGGATTATTTGTTAAGGGTTTAAGTTAGAAATTGAATAATTAATTATTAATATATTTGCTAGTTTAGATTTTCTTCGACCGCTAATTGTCTAGAGAAGATAAACACAAGTAGTAATATGGGTATTGATGATGGGACTTTGTTAAGTACCCATATGTAGAAATCAACACTAGTAGGTGATTCATGCTTTTGAGTTCATCACTAGGAGCAGCCTTATCTCACGTAACTTAGAGCACTTGTTTAAGTCAAACCTAGTAAAGCGTACCTCTAGGAAACTTGGCAAGTAGGAACCATTAGTCTAAGCGCTTAAAAGTATCCGGTGAGCTAGAAGATAATAACATAATAGTTAGCGTACTAATTATTCTAGGGTTGTTAGTAACATGATAATGTGAAGAACATAGCTATCTATCAATTTGGTTTGTATTCCGTGGTCTAGAATGAACCTTTAATCAATTACATCTCATATTTGAATACATTTTACAATTTTCAGCATTTCTCACAACAAAATCATCTTTGCTAAGAGTATTTGCATAACAACTTGAACTTCATACCTCCCTTGGGACGATCTTACTTACATTATACTACTTGCTAGTTAAAAG